>SEYY01017443.1:7500-16348 GCA_009176605.1 Armadillidium nasatum
ATATATATATATATATATATATATATATTGTAAAATTATTTTATCTTCAACACATTTGCGAGATGTGATTTTCTTCTATTTTAAATTAACAATTATTCATATAAAGAGGAAGCTCAAAAGCTCATTGTAACATTTCTTTTTATTTTATTTTATCTTAAGTTTTATTAATTCTTTGTACAAATTGTAACTATATTTATTATTATTATTATTATTATTATTATTATTATTATTATTATTATTATTATTATTATTATTATTATTATTATTATTATTGGTAGTAGACTTAAGCTCGCAAACTATAAAAGGAAGTTGATTTGAATTATTGAGAAGAAGACCTTTACACTAGATTCTTGAATCTAGTCCTTTTAGTCGTTACTAATTGGATTTTGAAGGAACGGATTCCTGAATCCGATATTTGGTCGTTACCAAAGCTGAGTGATGTTTTCATTAACATCCAAGGAGAACGCTTTCTTCTTGATCAGCAACACAAGTTCTTGAACTCGTGTAAGTTTAAAGATTAAATAAGGATCTTGATCCTTATGTCGAAGACGTTTCTTTGACTAAAGTCAATAAACTTATCCTTCGTCTTCTTTTTGAGACCCATTTTCCCCTTAACATTTGTTTAACACCTTGTAATTATTTGTATAGCTTCCGAAGTCGCTCAGCTTAATCTTTGCTACCATTATGATTTGTTTATTATTTTTTTGTTGTAAATAAATATTATTAAGTAACTTGTTGTTTTGCTTTCCCTTCCTTTGAAGTTTCAGTCTCCCTTTATTTTTATATTGTAAACCGTTCTTTGTGATCCCCCCTTTTTAACCATCTTATTGCCTCACAAAGTTCAGAGTTTATAATATATATATATATATATATATATATATATATATATATATATATATATATATATATATATATATATATATATATATATATATATATATATATATATATATATATATATATATATATATGAAGGAAGAGACCAATCACTAGAACAAATTACACTTATATCTTGAAGATTCATATTTAAAGAACAACAACAACGGATACAATGACAGTCAAAGGTAAACTGAAATTTGTTGTAAAGAAATTATAGTATAGGTATAAAAGTATCGATTAAAATAAAATATCGACATAAAAATATATCGATATAAAAAATATCGAAAGTCAGAAACAATCTACACCTAAGCCATATATATATATATATATATATATATATATATATATATATATATATATATATATATATATATATATATATATATATATATATATATATATATATATATATATATATATATATAATTAAAACAAATAAAGGTAATAAATGATAAAACTTGAAAATAAGTTTGCAAAAATTTGCTAGGAAAGAAATTTTTAAACAAACGTTTTCGGGTACCTCGAAGTGCAGAGGTTAAAGTGTTGAAAAAGTGTTGTATAGAGGTTCGTTTCTAGTTTGGTAGTCTTCAAGATTTCGTTTCAATCTCAATAGATGGCGCTTCGGAGAGAACGTGACGTCATTTATGATAAATGACAATAATAGTAATATAATTTGAATTTCGTATTCAAATATGATATATCGTTGACGGATACGTTGTACGTTGTATACATGATTATTGCATTGGTAGGAAATAAACAAATTATAGGCTATAGTTTGTTTATCTCGAATTTTACATAAGTTTTTGTATGGGGTTCATAGGTTTCTCTATAGGTTTAACCATTGGTGATAAAAGGTTTACTATAGATAAACCTGTTAAATTCCTTATGAACCCTAAGCAAAGCCTGGTTACAAAAATACCATAGTCACACTTGGTTTTGTCATAGGAATTTATTTGGATTTGATTGCATGGAACCCTAAAATATCCTATTAGTTTTATCATTGGACCTTACTAAAAGAATATTATTGGAAATATAGAATTTAATTTTCAAACTTATTTATACTTAATAAAATGTAAAATTTAAAACTAAAAAGTCTTTATAATACGGGGCAATGAGCCGAATAATATTAATAAAGAATCAAATAACAGTTTATTTCAGTTCAAGAGCATTATATATATTTTCAAAATTAAATAGTTACCCATAATAAAATATAAAATATATATATATATATATATTAGGTAAATTTTATATTTAGCAAAACTACTCAAAAAGTTTTAAAAATTAAAATATTTTAATTAATATTTTAATCTTTAATATTATTATTAAATTATTATATTTATTTAACTCGTTTAAATTCAAACATACATTGTATTTCTGCAATAAAATATATCCAAATATTTATGAGTGCTTTGCGCTCTAATATATTAATTATATATTAATAAGTATTTAAAGGAAGTTGTACATCATCATTTCAGAAAGGATACAAACTCTGTTGACGTTTAGCTGTGCATGCTAGAAGATCCTCTAATCTTAGAAGAGCAGACACTCTTTTTTCATTAAAAACAATACAGTAAACAAGCTAATTAACAAGGAAGGCATTATCAATGTACAATAATTTCAAAGTCGACATCGGTTTTTAAAACTTACTTTATATATATATATATATATATATATATATATATATATATATATATATATATATATATATATATATATATATATATATATATATATATATATATATATATATATATATATATATATATATATATATATATATATATATATATATATATATATATATATATATATATATATATATATATATATATATATATATATATATATATATATATATATATATATATATATATATATATATATATATATATATATATATATATATATATATATATATATATATATATATATATATGCCACATCACTTGCTTGCTCTTTATAGAGGTCTTCTTCGCCTCTGCTTGGAGTACGCCTCGCACATCTGGGGTGGTTCTACACATACAGCTCTTCTCGAAAAGGTGGACCCTAGAGCTTTTCGTTTTGTATACTCTTTTACTCTTACTAAATCTATTCAATCTCTTTCTATCTTTCGAATTGTTGCCTCACTATCTCTATATTATTGCTATTACAACGGACACTGCTCTTCAGAACTCACGTCGCATACCATTTAGAAGAGCTGGTGCCACACGACATTCTACACAGTCTCATCCTTTCTCTGTCATACTCTCTGACTCCAGACTTAACCGCTATGCTCAATTTTACATATACTCTCCTGATAAAGTCTGATACATACTCCCTTTATCTGTTTTCCCAACTTCCTTTGATTTGCACACTTTTAAATAACGCTCATCGGGAAAAGCCGGCCATTACGATCACATTTCCTGTATTTCCCCAATTCTAGTGTAATTGGTAGACCTCTGGCCTTTCCCACTAGAGGATATATATATATATATATATATATATATATATATATATATATATATATATATATATATATATATATATATATATATATATATATATATATATTATATATATATATATAGAATATTTTTTTAAAATATGCGTTTAAAAAAATCTCTATTTTATAATGAATTAGTTACCCAAATATTTTGATATCTGTTAATACCATACATAGTTAAAATAAGAAAATAATTTTTAAAATTAACCAAGGTTTTTTCAATTTCACAAATAATTTAAAAAACTTTAAATAGAGAATTTGAAATTTTTTATTTCTTTAATTTGGAAACTTTTATTATGTTTTGAGGATTTTTTTTGTCATAAAAATTTTTAAAGTTGTTTATTTATAGGTGCTGAAACGCTGTGAAGCAGTTTTCTAAACCTGGTGTTAGTTCCTTTTAATTAAAGGAGCTCGTCTGCTTTCGAATGAATATTAAAAAACCTTGAACTACAGAGGATTTGGAAACCACAATACTTCTAATCTTATCTCTGATAGTTAGTATGGTTTTCAGAAGAATCGCTCTACTGCTGATCTTTCCCTTCTCTCTGACTCATTTTAAAAATAATAATTGTCGTGAATATTTTAAATTTATTAATCAACCGTACGATAAATATATCAAT
The DNA here is from genome assembly GCA_009176605.1 of Armadillidium nasatum. Lineage (NCBI taxonomy): Eukaryota > Metazoa > Arthropoda > Malacostraca > Isopoda > Armadillidiidae > Armadillidium > Armadillidium nasatum. The sequence continues at coordinate 11,482 of SEYY01017443.1, forward strand.
CCACATTTTTGAATTTGACACCTGCTTGGCACAAGAGGTAATTAGGGGGTCGTGAACTTATTAACTTTATGTTTTGGCTTTTTGGAGGGTAACGAGGTTTAAAAGTGTGAGAAAAGTTACAATGTTAAGTAAGGTAGTGTATATATATATATATATATATATATATATATATATATATATATATATATATATATATATATATATATATATATATATATATATATATATATATATATATATATATATATATATATATATATATATATATATATAGAATTATCATTTGTCAGCTCTAGTTTTAGTGAATGATGACTGGAAAGAATTCGCCTTTGAAAATACGCTGTTACAAAAATCTGTTTCGGAAAAGTGCGTCTTAAAATTTTGATTAATTGCTTTTTTGATTTGAGTGAAGTGTGTCGTGTTTCGAATTTGCTAATTGAATATTTTTCGTATTGACTTAACTTTTTCGAAACGATTTCTTCACAAATCTTAATTCGGTTCTTCGTATAAATTTTAAAAGTGATAAATTTCAATCTTTAATGAATTCGATTCGTGATCTTCGTGTTAAAGAAATTTAAAGCTTTTAGAAGAATTCGTTTTTTGTGACTTGACTTAAACTATTATCGGTAGGGAGTTAGGTTGAAGCGTATTTCGTTTTCATAGCGCGTTCGTTTAAACTATTTGCCCGGGTGAAATTTTCGGAATTGTGTGAGATAACGGATAAGCGCGAGGTAACTGGACTTTTTTGCCTTTAATAGAACTACAATCAGCTTGAACTTCTAGAGAAAGAAATTACTAATTTCAACTTTAGACTGAAGAGATCAAAAATTTCTTCAAGAAAACTGCTTCAAATTTGTGTCATCTTAATAAGGTATGTTTTCTTTTAAGTCTAATTTCTCTGGAACTCGAGCTGACATTCGATTGCTTTAAGTATTTTCACTTTAAATATTTAAAAGTTAAAAAGTAGAGTTTGAGCTGAATTTTAAATTCGTACTTGCTTATATTGGAAATTGCAAAGCTACATCTTCATAGCTTTCAGGTCGTTTAAACATCTACAATCCCAATATAAAAATTGAAGAAATTTTGTTTGCGTAGAGATTTTAATTTTTTTGTTAAATTTCCAAAATTCAAATCTCTATTTTGAGCGCGAACCTTCGACAAAAGCTCTCGACATATCGACACTTTTTTTGGGGAATTTTTTTTGAAAGCAGTTTTGCATTCGTAAAATATTTACAAGCATAATTAGTGGTTTTTTGATACAGTTTTCCTCATAAAATATATATATATATATATATATATATATATATATATATATATATATATATATATATATATATATATATATATATATATATATATATATATGTATATATATATATATATATATATATATATATATATATATATATATATATATATATATATATATATATATATATATATATATATTATATATATATATATATATATATATATATATATATATATATATATATATATATATATATATATATATATATATATATATATATATATATATATATATATATATATATATATATATATATATATATATATATATATATATATATATATATATATATATATATATATATATATATATATATATATATATATATATATATATATATATATATATATATATATATATATATATATATATATATATATATATATATATATATATATATATATATATATCATATATATATATATATATATATATATATATATATATATATATATAGTATATATAGTAGGGGCGAGTGTGTGTCAAGTGACATTAGTATCTGTCACAAAGATTAGTGATTGATACACAATATCGGTATCTCCCACACATATCGGTATCAGCCACACTTATCGGTATCGGCAACATAGTATCGGTATCGGCGTCACATATCGGTTCAAAAAGAATTTTTTGTGCAAAATTTTTTTTTGTGCCATATTTTTGGAATCCTGTGATTTCAAACATATTGAGGTCTGCCGATTGTATCGTATCGTATCGAAACACACGAGCGGTGACTCTGGAACGAACCCTTTCCCCAAAACAGTTTGTCGTTTTTCAAGTTCAATTTGAGGTTTTTATTCGAACTCTTTCCTAATATCGAAAAAGACTTGAAAAGGGACAATACTGTTAACATCGTCGAACATAGGGAACGTTTCGGTATACTACTGCTTGTTATCGCTTAATCGGAATTTTCTGGAATTTCCTTTTTTCGGAATTTTTTGATTTCGAATATGGACATCAGTGCTTTGACATCTGCCTCAGCCCTCCTAGAGGATCTGGAAGGCACTATTTCCAGTGATTTTGGTGAGGAGGATGCCAGCATTGAACCAGAGGAAAAAGGCCAAACTCATGGAAGCCGTAAAAAAGGTAATGGCTCCTTTAAGGATGTCAAGAGGGGTGTTGAGAAGAAAGGTTACCCTTTTGTTGAAACCTTTAGTAAGTCCCCCTCCTGAGGGTGTCGAACCAGATATTGTTTCATCGTTGTTGGAGGAAGTTTCTCTCAGGTTGGAGGAGATTCGACAAATGGATAGTGATATAGAGGCTAAGCTCTGCCAGTCGAAGCTCATGAAGTACGATAAATCCGTACTCAATGAGGAAATAATTGCAGCAGCCAACTATCACCTTCAAATCCAGAAAATCGTAAAAAAGGTGCGCCCTCTAACACCAATTGAACCCCGACATTCGTCATCCTCTAACCATTCAAATGAAGATGCTCTCTCTCGTGCAGAACTCAACCAAATATTGAAGGCTATTTCTCCCAAGCAGGAGATTAAGATACCTGCGCTCAAATGCAGCAATTTTAAAGGAGAAGAGGATCGTTTTCAATTTCGATCATTTCTTCTCTCTTTCGAAAACACTTTCGGCTGTCGAACTGACATAACTTCTGCTGCCAAACTTCAATATTTAAAAGCTCATTTGGGGGGTTTTGCACTGAGAGACATTGAGCACTTGTCTAATGTGGACGAGAATTATTCGGCAGCTATAAAGATTTTAAAAGATCTTTATCTTGACAAACATTTCATCATCGACTCTCTGTTTCACAAAATAGACTCGGCTCCCATCTTGAATGGCAAGAACTTAGATGACATTCGAGCTTTTATATCTGAAGTTCGTGCATATCTACACGAACTTAAAGAATTTGAACTGGACTTTCTTGAGTTTGGTACACCAGGCAATAAACTTGTCAGCCATTTAGTGGTTGATAAGCTTCCTTCATCGTTTCTAAGGGAGTTGAAAATTGATACAAGGGAGGAGTACCCTTCTGTCAATATCCTTTTCGAACGTTACCATCACGTCCTAAAAACTCTAGAAAAGTTTCAGAAAAGGAACGTTTCGCACTCTTCAGCATCGGCTTCTACTAAGAGTGTGAAGGATAGTAAACCTTCTTCACCTCCTCGCAAAGATAAGAAGTATTCTTCTTTTACTACTGCTTCTTCTAAGAAAAAAGAACCATAAGATGTCATCTTCGAAACCATCTAGTAGTAGTGAACATCGACCAGCAGTTGCAAGAACCAGTAGCCCTGTTGCTGATTCCTCCTCGGTGAACTGCAAGATATGTGATGGCAAACATTACATGTCTTCTTGTACTACTTATCTTACTCCATCGTCCAGAAGAGAAAGATGCGTGTCGCTTGGGATGTGTGGTAATTGTTCTAGTTTGAAGCATGCCTCTGGTAGTTGCCCTGCCAAGAGATATGGTTTAACTCGACCATGTGGACTATGCCGAAGTAGAGCCCACATCACAGCTTTGTGCTCTGCTGAAGCAAAGACAAGACCTTCTAATACTCCTCAGAAGAGTAGTAAATCGAAATCGCCCTCATCTTCTGAAAATGCCCATTTAAATGAATCATCGGACTCTACATCGTCACAGCATCTGTGTATTAACAATGGCATAACAGAGTCTAACAGCATTCTTCCGACTATCGCCATCAAGGTGAAGAAAGGCAACAGGGTCGTGATAGCTCGCATGTTGTTGGATTTCGGATCACAGCGCAGCTACTTCGGTAGTAGATTGCTCAGAAGGCTAGGTATAGATTTCAACACTCTTCCTTCGTATCGAAACACCATTAAGACCTTCCTAGGCGAGCAAGAACGTGACATGCGTTCTGTTGATTTAGAACTGCTGCTCTGTGGAACGAAGTTCACGCGTGTGCCTGTTTTTATTGATCCTGGTCTTGATGTCAGTTTTGACGTCAAGGGTCTTAAAGGAAGCAATGTCTAACATCCTGCGCAGTCAAGTTGACATCGCAGATGGCTTCTACAAGGACTCATTGGGAGATGAGGTGGAAAATATAGATGGTCTATTGGGTATTGACGCATTGCACCATTTTAAGCACTTCCGTGTTGTTAATTGTCTTGGAGGAAGTGCATTTGAATCGTGTCGTGGAGTCATCCCATATGGTCCTGTGAAAGCTTTTTTGACGCCTTCACAGATCACATCTATATTTAATGAAGGATCTTCGTTGCCTCCTCGACAGTCGAACCATCGTCGTAATAATTTATGACAGATTCCATCTACACTTCAAAAGTCAGTCTCCAAGGTACCGAAGTACATGGTCAACCATGTTGTCGAACCAACACCTTCTTACTTCGACCCTTTGACTCACACTCATTCGGATGTCGACCTGGATCTGGGTTTAGAAAATCTTTATCGTCTTGAGTCACTTGGTATAGATGAAAAGTCGAACCAGGGTTCCATCGACTCGATTTTCATCCAGAAATTCGAAGATGGTATCTGCTTTCGGGAAGGGAAGTACCATGTCGAACTCCCTTGGTACGAAAACATCTTGAAAGAAGTTCCATCCAATTACAAAGTAGCTTTGGCTGCTTTGCATCGTG
>SEYY01017444.1:0-21306 GCA_009176605.1 Armadillidium nasatum
GAAGACTGAAGAAGATGATAAAAAAATTAATGTTCATTTAGAACAACTTTTAACAGAAGAAATTCAGGTATGGAAAACATAATTATTATCATTATTAACATTGTTATTTTCATAAGTGTTTTTTTTTTTTTTATTTATTTATTTATTTTGTTAAGCAAGTAAAATTTAATAAACTATAAGCTAACACCTAAAATTAGGTCATATTTTGAGTATGGGACTGATCTACAAGTTTTTGAATGACCCCAAAATTAATTTTTTTATTTTTATTTTTTTTAAATAACTTAGACTGCCAAAATTTAGCCAAGTCCGACAATAAGAAAGATATTCTTCAGTTATTTCTTCTAATTACTTACTTACTACATTCAATAAAAAGATAGAACGAAAATTACATTTTCAGTAATAACAGAATTATGTTTTTATCAATAGGAAAATAGTTAATGTAGTATTAATAGTTTTAATAGTAGTATTTTATCAGTTGATTCTTTACGAAATAATTTTGAACAGGAGGGAAATTGTTATGAATCCGTCGATATGAAGAGTGAAATAGAAGTAAAAGAAGAGCCATTTGATGGTATGGAGGAAGAGCACTGCCAATGATGAACTTTTGGACAAAATTTGTGAATTGGATCAAAATCAGGTACGAATAAAATGTTTTTAGATAATTACATTAGTTAACATCTTGTAACTCATGAAAGGGGTGTTAAACTATTTAATGATTATACATAAATTATAACATATAATATATATATATATATATATATATATATATATATATATATATATATATATATATATATATATATATATATATATATTATATATATATATATATATACATATATATATATATATATATATATATATATATATATATATACATATATATATATATATATGACACTTCGCTATATATCGGTCTCGTCCATATATGCCCCATATAGGGACAGTATATACGGTCTCCGGGGCCCTTTTGCATATATGTTGCCTGGTTTAAATATATATTATATATATATATATATATATATATATATATATATATATATATATATATATATATATATATATATATATATATATATATATATATATATATATATCCCCCAGAGAACTATCGTCCTGTCAGTGGATTTTCGAGGAAGCTAGGGTTTCACGGGCCCAGGCGGATACCGCTTGGGCCAGGCCTATCGCGGAGCCGGATATTCCCATCAGAAGAGCATTCCACTGATGTAGTTAACGACTGAGTCATTCGAAGCAAAGCGCAAGGAGAAACCGCTTTTCCAGATTAATTTATATATATATATATATATATATATATATATATATATATATATATATATATATATATATATATATATATATATATATATATATATATATATATATATATATATATATATATATATATATATATATATATATATATATTTGAGCATAGGGTTTGAGGCTTGCCAATTTCCACCAGAGTTTGGAAATTTTCTTGAAGAAGAGCCAAATTAAAGACTGACATGTCCAAATACCCGACGTTTGAAGGAGTGCAAGTCAAAGGAAGTTGGAAAAATTGATAAAGGAGGTGCTTTCCAGGCTTTATTAGTAGAGTACGTTTAAGATTGAGCATAGAGAAGGAAGGATAGGATAGCTATTCAAAGTGTGAAGGAGACTGTGTAGAAAAGTGTGTCACGCAAACTCTTCTCAATGAGGAAGGTTTGAGATGAGAACTTCAATGATAGAGTTACGTAACAGTTTGACAGACAGAAATAAATTGCATGGGGTTAGTGAGAGAGGAGAAGCTGATAAAACAAAAGCTTTTGCATGAAAAACTGTGTGAGAGAAACTAAGCCACATGTGTGAGGCATACTCCATACAAGGGTGAACAATACCTCCATAAAGAGGAAGTATCTGGGAAGTGAAGAAATTTTGAACGCATCTCAGAACACCCAACCTTTTAGAAGCTTGTTTAGAAAAAAGAAATAATGGGATCCTTCTTAGAAAGATAAAGAGAAAAAGAAACACCAAGAATAGATAGGACAGTTGAAGACGATGTTATAGTTTGAGTGGAAGAATACGAAAGATGAATGAACTGAGTTTTTGAGGCATTGAAAATAATCCTATTTTCTCTGTCCCAAATAGAAATTCAAGAAAGATCAGAAGTTATATTGCTCCAAGCCCACCCTCGTTGCGTCAATTGCTGTTTGGTCGGATATCTTTCAAAGTATTGAAGAGTAGAGTCATCGTAATATCAAAGGACAGGTGATTTAAAAAGAGAGAGGTCATTAATGATAAGAGCAAATCCTTCTGAGGAACACTACTATTAATAGATTTAAAGTATGAACAGCGACCATCTACAACAGCTGCTACAGATAGACTGGAAAGAAATTCAAAGAGAAGGATAGATGTCAAAAGAAGGAAGTTTAGATATTAAAGGTTTGTGCCAGACTCTGTAGAAGACATTCGCTATACCTACCTCTGCAGCAAAAGATTCACCAAGGGTTACAGATAAGAGTAGTGAAAAAAAAATATGACTGTGCAGTAGATAAAGCCTGCGGCACAAAACCCATCACTGGAGGCCACCAACACCCAAGGTGATGATGGAATAATGGGTGGATGAGGGCCATTGTTTTGATGCGGCCCATCCAAGCATCTCAGAGTCGGAGGTTTATAATTTTAAATTTTCTTTATAAAATATAATATAATTAATAATATAGCAAGACATGAACAATTATTTGAAATGTGAAGGTTAAATTTCTGGTTAAGGCTTCCCGTTAGAAACCTAATATGTCATTGTTTTTTTATTATAAATAATTCTTGGTATTATTAATTTCTAATCATATATATTTTAACACCGAACTTGAGAGCAATTTAAGTTTTACACAACCTTTACAGTATCAAAAGTTTCACTTTTATTTTCATTAGGAGGACCTATGAGCAGAAGTACTTTTATTTATTGAACTCTTTGGGGGAACGGGTTTTTTGAGTACTAAAATCCTGCTAAATGACCTCCCTCCCCATAGGGAATTATGAACTTAAGTTTTCATTCAATTTTATTTTCATTTGGAATGAATTTAATAAGTAATTAAAATTTAATTTTTTTAATTTGATAAAAGAAACATTCATAATAAAAGTTTTAAATTTTAGGACTTTTTTTTTTATTATAAATTTGCATTTAAGAATTAATAAAAGTATTTGAATTTCTTTCTAGATTTTTATTATAATCTCTTTCATTTATTGTTTTACACAGAGCCTCATCATCAATGCTGCTGAAGGAGAAGATGGATTCCAAAAGGAAAAGTACGTCAAGGAACATATCTCACAGGGCAGTATTGCATCAACAATACATTAAGAAGAATTATGTGGGAAACCTCAGTTGTGGATTTTGTAATTTTAGTTTTAAAAGCAAAAATGAGTTGAAGACACATTTAAAAACACACAGCAAAAGAAAATATAAATGCCCTCATTGTAGTTATGAGAGTAATTTCAAATCAAACTTAAAAAATCATCTGCTGACTCACTGTAATACAAAATTATTTAAATGTTCTCACTGTTCCTACGAATGTAATCAGAAAGGACACTTAAAAACTCACATGTTTATACATGCAAATGTAAAATTATTTAAATGTTCTCACTGCTCTTATGAATGTAATTGGAAATCAAGCTTAAAAACACATGCTTACACATGCAAATGTAAAATTATTTAAATGTTCTCACTGTTCCTATGAATGTAATCAGAAAGTTCAAACTTAAAAACTCACATGCTTACACATGCAAATGTAAAATTATTTAAATGTTCTTACTGTTCCTATGAATGTAATAGGAAAGCACAATTAAAAACTCACATGTTTATACATGCAAATGTAAAATTATTTAAATGTTCTGCCTGCTCTTATGAATCTAATCAGAAATCAAACTTAAAAACTCACATGCTTACACATGCAAATGTAAAATTATTTAAATGTTCTGACTGCTCCTACGAATGTAATCACAAAGGAAGTTTAAAAAGACACATGCTTAAGCATGCAAATGCAAATTAGGAAACAGATATAGAGTTAACCCGAGAAATGAAAAGAAGCAAAAAATCATATCTCATTCTGCATGGATGACTTGAAGTTGTATGTCCCCAACAAAGAAGAAACCATCAAACATAAAAACTGAAAGAATTTTGAAATGATATTTGGAGAGCAGAAGCAGAGAATATAATAATTAATGGAGATGAGATAAAAGAATTAGAGCAAGAACGAACTTACAAGTATCTTGGAATTGAAGAATCAGAAAAAAAAATAGAAAACTTGATAATGAAAAAGTTAAAAACTGAATATAGAAGAAGATTAAAATTAATATTAAGAACATAGATTGAACCAAAGAATAAAATACAAGCCATTAAGATCCTCACTATACCTGTGCTATCGATAATTTTTGAGCAATAGATTGGATGCAATATGATTTAAATAAGTTAGATGTAATGACGAGGAAGATAGATTCACGCCCATAAATTGACTTTCCAAAATCAATGCGTAGCGAGAATCCATACAGCCAGAGAGAAAGGAGGAATGGTAGTACCACTGATAGATACAATCTATAAATGTGAAATAACTTAAATGAAAAGATACTTGGAAAAGAAGGAAGACAGATTCTTAAAATGGGTACAGTGTTATGAGAGAACGAAACCTAACTCAACATCAATAACAAAAAACAGATGACTACCTTCGAAATAACAATATAGATGAAGATAAGGGAAGGAATGAAGAAACCCTAAAGAAGAGCATAAAGTACATCAAAGGGAGATATAAAGAACGAAGAACAGTGGAAAAGTCATCACGGGCAAATACTTGATGAAATATTTATAGATACTTTTAGATCAAATGAAGTGTTCTTAAAGGGATGGTTAAGAGACTGTGATGAAAGAACAATATTAGCAACGCAAAATCAAGTACTAAGAACCAACTGGCTCAGGAAACGTTTCGATGGCGAAAATGTATCGGACAAATGCCGAATGTGCAAGAACTGGCCAGGATTAGTAGTAGTAAGTATATTGAATGGATATGAGATATTGCTGAAGAGGGGTTTGTAAATGGAAAGACACAATACATGCAGAGTAATACATTACAGATTCTGCAAAAAATATAAAATACCGTTTGCGACAAGCAACTATTGGGAACATAACCCGAACAGCATTGAAAAAAATAATAGAATTTTATTTCTATATGAATATAATATCCCCACATCAATACATGTAACCAATAATAAAACCAGATTTAATCATTCATGATAAAGCAAAAAATAAGTGTTGCATTGTAAAAGTAGGAGTACCATTGAATGGAGGAGTATCGGCATATGAGAGGGAAAAGGAGATCAAGTACCAGAGATTAAAATTCGAGATAAAAGAACATGGAATATAGAGGTAGTAGAGATTGTACCCATTATTTTAGGAGCAGCAGGCATCATCAAGAAGTCTTTTGTTGAACATCTGAAAAGAATTCCTATCCAGATTTCAACAATAGAACTGGGCATGATAGCGATCAAGAAAAGCATTAGCATATTGAGAATGACTTTTGGATTTGGATAAGAAGCAAAAAATACATAAGGAATCATCCTTAGGCCTGAGGTTCGGGCCCGGAGGAATCTTGTAAAAAAAATCACCCTTAAAAGGAGATAGAGAGAAAAAAAAAAAGTAAAATTATTTAATATGAAAGTAATTTATTTATTTATTTATTTTAAGGAACTTAAAGAAACCACTCACATGCTTATACATGCAAATGGATCATTCCACGCCATATGACCGGATGTTCCCCACGTCACCTTTCCCGATTGTAATTAAATTTGGCAAAGATGATGGCCTGGGGTTTAATAAATATCACACCAAATTTTAGCTCTGTAGGACCCATACTTTGACTGAAATGGTTACCACTTGAGACCCCCCAGCCCGAGACTATCACTTTCAACTTTACAAATTACCATGTTGAGGTCCCTCTGGTGCAGCTGGATATGGTTGCAGAAGCTTAAAAATGGTTTCTTTTATATACTTTTGTCCGTACTATTCAAAAATGAGATCTATTTGACTCTAAAAAAAATCGCAAAATCAAAATCTAAGGACCAAACCGATGCCTGACAACCTTCAGACTACAAACTCTACAGTTACCAAAGTTTGCTGTGATTTTCAGATATATAGTGATTATTAGTGCAAAAATACAAGATTCTATTAATATCCATTTTTGTGGTAGAAGGCCAGATGCAATGAATGAACAATGACAATGCAATGAACAATGACAGGTTTTTGGAAAAACCCAAGAGTGGTGTGAAGTGTTTTCATAGAAGTTTGTTCTGCACAGAGAAAAAAAAAAAAGGAAAAAAGTGAAAAATAGGAACTAAAAATAAGGTTATAAGTAGAAACAAACGATTATTTATGTTAGCATAGATAAAATGTTTTCTTATTCATAGTAGTTAGAAATTTTGTTAGGAATGACATTTTGTAATAAATGTATTTTATTTTTTAGGTTTGAAGAGAAATAGAGAGATTTCTCAGGTCATCCTCAGGCTTTTGACGTTATAAATTTTTTAGTATTAATCATTTTCTGTTTGATAATAATTATTGAAAGAGCAAAAAAGTAGCATAAAGTAAATATTGTTCATTCTTTTCAAGGAATTAAGGGATAGGTGTATTGTGGATGTGTGCACATATATTTATAGTTGCTTGTTGATGTATTACTTGATGAACATAGTTCTTGCTCTTTGATTATTTGTAAATAAAAATCTGTTATCTCATTTTGGTAAAATAAAATTAAGATAAACAATTAACTACAAGAATATGAAGAATTGAAATAAGATATTGTTTACTTAAATATAGTCTTGTACAAATTCAAATAGTATTGAAATTATCATGTCTATGCTTAACGCTTAGAATAGACTTGATCACAATTAGATACTGACTTGTAATGAATATCATTGAAAAGGGCAAAGAAAACTCTATTATTGAGTAAAAAATCATTGTGGGTTTCCCTCCTCCCCCTTTCTATAGCCCCTCCAGTGTTATTTAATTGGCTAGAGTAAATGTTAGGCAAACTATTTAAAGGGAGGAAAGTATGAGCTGTATTCCTAAACTTAAAATGGTGAATTTGCAATCAGTGTTACATGTAAAGTACATAATTAGTTGATATTAATTTCAAACCCGAGACGTCCTGCGTTGATCCAGTTCCAAGATTTGCGATATTTGTTGTTCGAACATTGTGTGTTCCAATTTACTTTCTTTTTCCAACTCTATATAACACCACTGATATACATTTAACTATTCTTGTTTAAGAGTTGAAATGTGTTCGGTTATTTACCACAAAATATCTCTCATAATAATTTACGATAAAATATTTGTGCTTTAAAAAAAAAAAATTATAGAGTTAAATGTCGTTATATTTTGCTATAGTGATGTTATAATTTAATGAAACTGAAGAAAAATTGCATACTGAATTGTTTTAGCAAATGGGTTTTGTTGCATGAAGGATAAGTGATGAATATGCTATGTTATATTTTTCAGTATTGGCGAGTATCTTTCTGATCTCTGGTATTTTATACCGTTCTAATGGTGCATTTTTTATGGTAAATAAAAAAAAAATTTTTAAAAATACTTTCTAAAAAAAATATTTTTTGTAGATTTTATTAAAAATAAACTTAAAAATTGTTATAAATAACCTGTATTGTCTAAGAATTATAATTAGTTTTAGCAGGTTAATATTATAGATATTTTTAAAAAATTTTATTCAAATATTTTTTGTAGAAATTACATAATTGTGAAAATTTTTACTAAAATTAAATAAATTATAGTTTGGGTCCTACTTTTTCATATATATATATATATATATATATATATATATATATATATATATATATATATATATATATATATATATATATATATATATATATATATATATATATATATATATATATATATATATATATATATATATATATCCTCTAGTGGGCAATGGCCAGAAGCCTACTATTTCTACTGGAGTTGGAGCAATATCAAAACCCGATTGTTAAACGCCGATATGTCTCGATAGAAGGGGCTTGAAAAAGTGCAAGTCAAAGGAAGTTGAGAAAACGGATAAAGGAAGTGTGTTCCACACTTTACCAGTAAAAATACATTTAAGATTGAGTACAGCGGTTAAATCTGGGGTCTAGAGTTGGAGAGAGGAAGGATGAGACTGTGTACAAAAGGAGTGTCCCACGAGCTGTTCTCATCAATGGAGGAGATATGAGACGGAAGAGTTCAGAGCAGTGTCCATTGTAATATCTATAGTACAGAGAGAGTGACGCAACAGTTCATCGAGCAGAAAGAGATTGGAGAGGATTAGAGTTGATAAGACGAAAAGCCCTAGACTCCACAGTTTCAAGGAGAGTTGTATGAGTGAACCTCTCCCAAATATGTGAAGCATACTTCATACAGGCGCGAACACCACCTCTATAAAATGCAAGCAATGGGAGTGGTGTGAATAAATTACGAAATCGCCTCAGAACACACCCAACCTCTTAGAATCTTGTTTAGAAAGAAAAGTAATGTGCTCCTCCTAAGATCACGAGAAAAAGAAACGCCCACAATATTAAAGGACGGACGAAAGTTTGTGTTTTCGAAGATGTCAAAGTTGTGTTGTCGTGGAGTAGAGAGATGGAAGAACTGAGTAGTTGTGAAACTGAAAACGACCATGTTTTCTCACCCAATTTGAAATACGAGAAAGATCAGAGGTTAGTTGTTCGAAGGCAACCATTCTAGAGTCAATTAACTGCCGTTAAAATTGAAAGGAGTAATGAATGGTGGAGTTATTAGCATAGGAGTGATGAAGTAATTGAGAGGTCATTAATGAAAAGTAGAAAAAGAGTTGGGGATAGGACACCATGTGGAACACAACTATTCATAGATTTAAATTAAGAACGGTTGCCGTCTACAGCAGCTGCAATCGACCGAAAATTAAACCAATTCCGAAAGAGAGAAGTTTAGAAATCAAAGCTTTGTGCTAGACTCTTTCAAAGGATTTCGGTATATCTAGTGAGACAGCAAAAAATTTACAGAAACGCGGAGGACCGAGAGTCAGAAAGAATTGAAAGATCATTAGCAGAGCGCTTTTATCAAAAGCCATACTGGCGATCGGATAAAAGATTATAAGATGAGATGTTTCCAAATCTTCCTCTTAAGAATAGGTTCAAAAACTTTAGAAAGAACGGAAGTTGAAGAAATGTGACGGTAGCTGGAGAAGTGAGAGGGATCTGTCTCCCTTTTCGGCAAAGGCTGAATGAGACAAGTTTCCAGCAAGGAGGGAAGGTTAAAGTAGAAAGACAGAGACAAAATAGTTTACCAAGGCAGGGTATTTAGAACCATCAGGCCTGTACGCCTTCTTAGTGTTAAACTCATAGAGAGCAGAAATGAAGTCTTTAGAAGAAATAAAAATTTAACGCATAGAGTTGGGGATGGGGAAGGGCTGAAGGAGGAGGTATAGCACCGAAATCTTCTAATGATGAATTAGAGGAAAAAGTTTGAGCGAAGAGTTCAGCTTTAGAAGGTTAAAGGAGGGAAAGAGGAAGAAGCAGCTAAGTTTATTAGAGTTTTTTGTTTTGTTTTTTTTTGTCAGGTGATTGTTTAAAATGAAATTTCCATGTAAGAAATTACTGTTATCTAGCTCCAAAACCATAATAGGTAGTTCTTGCAAGTAAGTAAATTATAATTTTTTTTTTAATCTTACGAAATGTGCTCGTAAGCATTTAAATTCCTTGCGATACATTTTAAGTTTGTTACAATTTTTTCTTGTGAATGAGCATTCAAATCACATTCTTTTAAATTAGAATGAACAAGGAGATGTCTTTTTAAAGTCCATTTCTTATAGGTTCGAAAACTACAAAGGTGACAATGAAAATCTCGTGATTTTTCTTTTGAAGAGGAGGAGGAGTCGCTCTTTTGGCTCAAATTTTCTTTCTTCACCTTCAATTTTTTTTCCTTTTCACTTGACAATCGTTTTAAGTTCTGCACAGTTTTCGTTTCTCCTTCATTATAATGTTCCTGCAATCATATATATATATATATATATATATATATATATATATATATATATATATATATATATATATATATATATATATATATATATATATATATATATATATATATATATATATATATATATATATATATATATATATATATATATATATATATATATATAAGATAATAAAGCGATATTGTAATGATGAAGGAAAGTTGGAAGAAAAGAGGAAGGGATATTTGACAGCACTGTTCGCTCAAGTGAAGAATCCCTTTCATAACCTGTAAATCAATTAGACGGGAAGAAATGATACGAGAAAGATGACGCACTTACACAGAACACCTGCATAAAAGTGAAAATCATAAACAACTACTGAGGGACTAGTGGCTGGAACCTGTCATTCTTGATGGACGATGAAGCAGCTAGCAAAGCGAAAGGATCGGGAGACGATGGCATTCCAACAGAACAATTACAACCAACACCCACTGCAACACAAATGGCTCTTATGTCACCACATCTGGAGAACATGACAATAACTAAAAGAATCGAACAAGTCCATTTTAATACCAATATAAAAAAAAAAAAAACTACGCGAAGGTTTTAACTATCATACCATCTCCTCGATGTCACATGGAAGCAAAGATCCTACTAAAGATCATCCAAGAAGGATATAAACAACTATCGATAGATAAATTCTAGACGTTTAGGCTGGCTCTCCAAAGATCAGTGGTATCAGAGACCTCATCGCCAACTTAAAGTGAATCAATGAAAAGTCATTAGAATATAAACACTTTTACATGCACTTCATCAATTATATAAAGGTCTTCAATTGCACTGGACATGAAAAGTCATGGGTCTGTCTCATAGAAATGAGAACACCTACTCACCTTGCCCAGCTTCTTTTATCGCTATATGTGGACCAAGAAGTTGTAGTAGTAGTAACTGTTAGGAAGATGAACAGTTAAGAAAATAATAATAAAAAAAAGGTAAATAGCTTCAAGATGGGAGATAGAAGATGGCATTCCTCGGATAATAATTATTACCAACAAAGAAGTTTAAAATCGCATAAAAACAAGGACCTCTTTAGCAGCAAAAATCATCCTACTTCGGCCAAGTCGAGCACAATGACTCTCAGGGGAAGTAGCTCATTTTGGGAATGGTAAGTAGAAATAGAATAGGACGACTACGGACCCGTTGGACAGATCAAATAAAATACCGACTATACCATTCGCAAGTATAGACAAGTTGCACAATTTTTCCTCAAAGGAGCTGGCAAGCTACAAGTTCTAGAGTTCAGAAGAGCAGTGTAGTATTTTGGAGAAATATAAGGAGAATGTAGAAAGTCTAGAGATAGAGTAATTGTGAGTAGTAGAATTGATGAAGTGAAACAAGCCACTTACCTTTTCAAGAATTGTTGTATGAGCAGAGTCATCACAGATATGTGATGCGTACTCCATACAAGGATGAACATCTGAATGTTCTGCTTCATGACTTTTCAATTCATTCTTCCACTTGAATGTCGATCCACAATGTGAACAAATAAAAAGCTTTATATCTGAATGCTTAACTAGATGAACTTTTAAGTCTTTCTTCCGTTTGAATGTTAGACCACAATAAGAACATTCAAAAGGTTTAATATCTGAATGTACAATTAAATGAGCATTCATATCACTTTTCTGTTTAAATTCAGCACCACACTGAATGCATTTAAACCGTTTCAAATTAGAATGAACTAAGAGATGTCTTTTCAAGGTCCACTTTTTATTTGTTCGAAAACTACAAAGGTGACACTGAAACATTCGTTCTATTTCTTTTGAGAATGATTCACTCATATTTTTGGTGAAATTTTCAATGTTCATCTTCGATTCATCTTCATATTCCCTTGTGAATCCTTGTAGGTGTTGAACACTCTCAGTTTCTCTATAATTATAACATGCCTACAAATGAAAAGTATTTTATTTATATATACAAATAATATTTATTGATGAAAATAATGATAATAATAGGTTTTTTAACTCCCCCCTTCATAGATGTTATTAAAAAATTAAACTTTTCTAACCTTCATAATCTCTTCTGTCTCAAATGTTTCAAGATTTTTGAATTCTTCAGATTGATTGAAAGTCAGACCTTCTTCAGGAAAAGAATCCTTTGGTTCTTCTTTTATAAATATTTCATTTTCTGTTGTGACAATTGCCTGAAATGTATCACAACTGTTTCAAGGGGAGAATTCTCTAACACTTTTAGAGCGCCAACAGTAAAAAGTAAAAATCAATAATCTTAATTCTACAGATTTCATATATTTACATTCTTATGTATTAAAAAGCATACTCCAACCATTATTATTACTATTGTGATATTACAATGATATTATTGAAAGAATATAACAAAAAATAAATAAATAAATAATTTTTATTACCTTCTATGACTAAAATAAATAAAAATACTTCTTGGCTACCAAAGCTTAACTTTATAATCAATTTACGTATGAAAGAATAGATACTAATGCATAAAATGGATAAAAATATTCCTAAAACATTTCCCTTGAACAAAGTTACTCATCTGCTACTGTACCTGATATTCATTTAAAGCATCTTGAGTTAATTGTTCCTCACTACCTTCATTCTTCAAATTTGATCTTCAGTAAATACTAAAATTTCTTCTTTTACATCCATTTCACATTTTACATTCAAATGCAACAAATTGAAATCCATTTTAAAAACAAATATTATTACACAAATTCTTAAGTTTTTTTTTTTTTTATATCTCCTGCAAGTAAATTTTAGAAATTAGTTTCCAATTTTCAGCTTAAATTCAAAATTTCTAATAAAAAGAGAAAACCATCAAACTGTGTTATAGTAAATCATTTTAAAAATTATAATATAGAATTTAAATCATATAAAAGTAAGGGCAAGATAAAAGCTTTATTAACATAATGAAACTCTAAACCCCATCAGAACTACTATAGGAGAACAGTCAAATACAAAATGTGCCTCATTATATTTCACTATTTTCAAAATTATTAAATGAAAAAGAACATTAACAGTACCAACACAAGTTCTTATAATCACATTTTTCTGCAAAACTGCGAGTCATTTGTTAGCTTATTTCATGCAAAACAAGACTGATAATTCATTGTTCAGACTTCAGACTGAACAGGTACAGAAATAATTATTTTAGGACTACCTCTCTGAAGCTATAGTTTATTAATACATTTATTAAATTATAAATACAAATCTTGATTATTACAGGTAACAAGATATAGTACATTGCTACTTACTTTTATATATTTATGTTAACCTACTGAAATGAGTGTTCAAATGAACATGCCTTGGAAGAAACGAAACTCAGTTCATTCTTTGCCTAACATGAGAACACAAGGCATATAAAAGGAAAAAAAAAGTTTTAAAATACTATTTAACTATTTAACTAATAATGGGACAAGAAAAACAAGCAACTAATTCTGAATTGTATATATTACAATGACATCAAAATATAATTCTTGGGAAATAGTGAATACAACAATAACCAGAAAAATTAGGTGAAGCGAAAAGAATATCATCTTCAATAAAGACATTGGAGTCTGAAAAAATTAAATCAATAATATACAGGAGGGAAAGAATATTAAAATCTCTAACTATGATTGAGTTAGACTCATCCTCTTCCTCAAAAATGCCTAACATATGATGTTATAAAAGTAAACACTAGTTGAAAATTTTATTTTATTTTATACTGAAAATATGAAGACAAAATACATTGAAATCATTTAAGTTTTCGTAATAGTTAAATTCATAGTATGGTAGCAATACTTTTTAAACTACAGATACTATGAAAATCAAGAACAGTGTAATGAAGCGAGCGACAGAAAAATATAAAAAAATGCTCTTAACCTGTCATTGGTAACCAATTTTTTTTGCTTGCTTATATACAAATTAGTCCCCTACAGATATATATTTATGTGCCATACATTTGTATCTTCAACTTTGATATTAGAAAGTTGAAGAAAAAAATGCAGGTACCATCCGGGGTTGAAATTTGGCCGGGGCCGGGGTTATGGCCGGGGTTTCCTAAAATTTGTAAGAGGTCAAAAGCACTGAAATTTAAGGTTAAGAAAATTAGATATAAGGTTTATTTTATTGTAAGGAAAGAGTAGAAGAGCCAACATTCACTTAAATTAATGATTATATGCATTTTCTCCAAAAATCAAAAATTTACAGTTTTGTATAGCTAAAGTTTAAAAAAAAGTACAAAAAATTGAAAAAAAAAAATATTCTAATTCATAATACTGATTCGACAGGTTTACTTAAGTAAGACCCTAAGATAAAGTTTGAAAAAATGTAAGATATAAAATTATCAATATAACCTGTATTTATACATATCATTGTTATTTTATTGCCATGTATCAAACTTGTATCATTTAGCTGCATTATTTAAAAATTATTATTTTGTTTATACTTTCAGTCAATATGGCTAAAAGATCAGCTTCTGCAGTATTTGAATACTTTACAATGTTTCAGGATAGGCTCGAAATAGCTAAATGTTAACATCTGCAGTCAGAAAATTAGAAGAGAACCTCCGGGTGCTACAAGTAAAAAAAATTTCAACCAAATCTTTTTAGAGTATCTAAAATCAAAACACAAAAATGAACATTCACTAGCAGAAAAGGAGCGGTCAAAAGAAACAGAAAAGAAAAAATCTTAATTTTCTTATATTTTGTTTGAAATTTTTTTTTTATTATTTGACTGATTGAGCTAAAATTTTCAAAGTATGTGAATTTTTTCACAAAGTTCTGAGTTGATTTCGAGCATTTTTTTGAGTCTATAACGGTTTGAAACTTATTTGGACCCAAAGTTGAAAAAAATGAATAACTGGATCAAACCACTGGTCCACATGAGCTGAAAATTTAGCTGAATACCTTTGCACCAATTTCTTGCATTGGTGGGAATAGGTTTTTGATATCACGTCTAGAAAAAAAGTTATAAGCACTTGAAAAAAAATTTGCAAAAATCATACCCTTCTGGAGAAAAAAAATTATTTAAAAAAAAAAAAAAAAAAAAAAAAAAAAAAAAATTTTTTTTTTTAATTGTAAATATTATTTAGAAGAGGGCAGGACAATAATATTGATTTAGTGCATTTTTAAATGCTCTTTGTTTGAAGCGAGATATAGCCTCTCAAACTTTGGGAATTTTTGAAATTTGGCCAAAAATGGACCTTTTTGAAGGCTATATCTCAAAACCAACGAATGTCATCAAATAAAGTACATAGAGGAATTTGTAGCCCCACCCCTCCTCTATACACACCAAAAATAGGAAATGTCATAGTTGTATTTTTTTTTTTTTAAATTTTGTCTGAAAAGGTGAATTTTTTTAGTTCAAAAAAGTTTTTTTTTTCTATAGTTGGTCAGTTTTTGGCTTATAACAATTTTCCTATAACTCTGGGAACAAAAGTCTATTAGAGACTTTTGTATCCCATTTAATTTTGAATAAATAGTCCAATTTTCAGCTCATTCTAAAAAGTGGTTTGGCACCGCCATTCAATTAAAAAAGGGTAAAATTTCAAAAACAAAAAAAAAAAAACTTTTAACCGTAATAGACTAGGAAAAACGCTAGAAATGGACTTTTCTTACCGGTAAAAAATCTATATAACAGAGTTTCAGCAGAATCGGCTGAAAATTTAAAAAAAAAAAATTTTTTAAGTATAATTTGCCCTTTTAACCCCAGCCGGCAACCCCGGTTTTCCCTGATTTTTGGCCGGGGTTGGCCAGGGCCGGGGTCCCGGTCGGTTCATATATATATATATATGGGGAGCTTTTTCCTTAGCATCCCCAACCTGTGAACAGATTATTTGTTACTGTTCATGGGTTGCAGGGAATTTTTTATTTTAGATGTGTGGTTATTCTAAAGAGACAAGGAAAAAAAAAAAAATCTGTCTACTCATCCTAACCATATAGAGGAAATGATCTGAATTATATTTTTTCTTTGAGAAAACCAGTATGAAATTGTAAAATCCCCAGACCTGAACCCCGGCCGGGGAAACGGGGTTGCCGGCCGGGTTTATGGGCAAATTTACTTAAAAAATTTTTTTTTTAAAATTTTGAAAAAAGTTTCAAACTTTATTTCTAAATTTTTTATTTTTTTAGGTAAATAGCTTTTTTTTCTAGCGTTTTTTGAGTCTTTACGGTTAAAAGTTTTTTGAAGGAGAAGCTTGTTTTTGAGCTGAATTGGACTATTTATTCAAAATTAATGGTACAAAAGTCTCTAAAAACGTTCGAGTTATAATGTTAAAGTAAAAACTTAGAAAAAAAAAACTTTTGCAACTTTTTTTTTTTTTTTTTTTTTTTTTTTTTTTTTTTTTTTTTAATACAACTATGACATTCCTTTTTGGTGTGTATAGAGGACTACAAATTCCTCTATGTAATTATTCGATGACATGTATTTAGATATAGCCTTCAAAAATATTTTTGGCCAAATTTAAAAATATTATATATCTCGCTTCAACAAAGAGCATTTAAAAATACTAAATAAATATTGTCCTGCTTTCTAAATGAATATTCAAGAAAACAGAAAGGTTTTTATAAATAAATTTCCTCCAGAAGGTATGATTTCTGGCAAATTTTTTTCAATGCTTATATAATTTTTTCTAACGTGATACAAAAATCTATTCCCACCAATGCAAGAAATTGGTGCAAAGGTTTCAGTAATTTTTTAGCTCATGTGCCAGTGGTTTGATCCAGTTATCATTTTTTTCAACTTTATGTAATAACTTTCAAACCTTTATGACTCAAAAAAATGCTCGAAATCATATATATATACTTCGTAAAAATTCACATAATTTGAAAATTTTAGTCAATCAGTCAAGTAATAAAAAAATATTTCAACAAATATAAGAAAATTAAATTTTTTCTTTTCTGTTTTTTTAAGTCCTTTCTCCTATATTTATTTATTTTTGATTTTTTAAAAAGATTTGGTAAATTTTTTTACTTGTCACCTGGAGGTTTTTTTAATTTCCACTGCAGATGTTAATTTAGCTATTTCGAGCTTTATCCTGGAAATTGTAAAGTATTAAATTATGCAGAATTGATCTTTTATTATAATTTTACTGAAAGTATAAACAAAATAATAATTTTTAATATGCAAGCTAAAATTCTTTGATTGCAATAATAACCTGATATGTATAAATACAGTTAATTGTCTAAATTTTTACTTACATTTTTTCAAAACTTATCTTAAGGTCTTTCTTAAGTTAACCTGTCGATATATTTTAATAAATAATTTTTTTTTTTTTTTTGTACTTTTTTTAAACTAAATAGAAAAAATGTAATCGAATAAAATATTATAATTAATTTAAGATTGGCTCTTCTACTCTTTCCTTACAATAAAATAAACCTCAATCTATTTTCTTAAAAAATTACACACTTACCTCTTTACAAATTTTAGGAAACCCCGGCCATAACCCCGGCCCCGGCCAAATTTCAACCCCGGATGGTACCCTGCATTTTTTTCTTCAACTTTCTAATATCAAAGTTGAAGATACAAATGTATGGCACATAAATATATATCTGTAGGGGACTAATTTGTATATAAGCAAGCAAAAAGAATTGGTTACCAATCACAGGTTAAGAGCATTTTTTTATATTTTTCTGTCGCTCGCTTCATTACACTGTTCTTGATTTTCATAGTATCTGTAGTTTAAAAAGTATTGCTACCATACTATGAATTTAACTATTACGAAAACTTAAATGATTTCAATGTATTTTGTCTTCATATTTTCAGTATAAAATAAAATAAAATATTTAGTGTTTACTTTTATAACATCATATGTTAGGCATTTTTGAGGAAGAGGATGAGTCTAACTCAATCATAGTTAGAGATTTTAATATTCTTTCCCTCCTGTATATTAAAATAAACCAGAAAAAATATAATTCAGATCATTTCCTCTATATAGTTAGGATGAGTAGACAAAATTTTTTTTTCCTTTTCTATGCCACACATCTATGTTACAAAGAATGAACTGGGTTTCTAAGGATGCTCATTTAATATATTATATATAAATAATTTTTAATTAAATATAATTTTTATTATAAAAAGGTGAAATTTGCTAGTTTCATTTTTTTACTTTTATGTTATACTTTATCGATGCTTTCTCAGTTTTAGCTCATTTCCTTTCTTTTTCACAGTGGTTTGAGAAATTGAATTTTTTTATTTCAATTATTTTCGTTTATTCTGGAGATAATATAATTAAATAAATATTCATTTGAGAAAATGGAAAATTGGAGAGAAAAAAAATCTTTCTTCCCATTGAATTTTCACAGAATTACTTAGGTTTAAGATAAGACGTATATGCCGAAAATAATATATATAATATATAAATATATACTTTTTATTAATGCTACCAACCGACCATCTTAAGATATCCTTTATATTAAAAATTTTGAACAAAGTCTCAATGACTTGATTTTTTTTAAAAATAGTTAGCCCATTTTAATGTAAAAAATTTATTAAATTAAATATTATTTGTCTTTTTTTAATATAATTTATTTAGGTTTTATTTTTTTTAAAGAAATATTATTAAGATTTTAATATTAAAATTGGAAAATTTGGCTCTAGTTCTGGTTTTTTAAAATTTTAAAGTTATTTTTGAAATAAATTCATTAAGAATTACTTCTTTTTTTTCTTTGATATTTAAACATAAGATTAAATAAGTTTTTATTGATAAAATTGAGTTTTTTTAATTTCACCAATTTAGTATTATAAAAATAAGTAGCAGTGTACTATATCTTGTTACCTGTAATAAACAAATTTGTATTTATAATTTAATAAGGAAAAACAAACTATAGCTTCAGAGAGGTAGTTATTTAATTTTTCTGTACTGTTCAGTCTGAAGTCTGAACAATGAATTATCAGTCTTGTTTTGCAAAAATAAGCAAAAATGACTCGAGTTTTGCAGAAAAATGTGATTATAAGAACTTGTGTTGGTACTGTTAATGTTCTTTTTCATTAATAATTTTGAAAATAGTGAAATATAATGAGGCACATTTTGTATTTGACTTTTTATAGTAGTTCTGATGGGGTTTAGGTTTCATTATGTTAATAAAGCTTTTATCTTGCCCTTACTTTATATGATTTAAATTTATATTATAATTTTTAAAATGATTTACTATAACACGTTTGATTTTTCTCTTTTATTAGAATTTTGAATTTAGCTGAAAATTGGAAACTAATTTCTAAAATTTACTTGCAGGAGATATAAAAAAAAAAACTTAAGATTGTGTAAATTTTTGTTTTTAAAATGGATTTCAATTTGTTGCATTTGAATGTAAAATGTGAAATGGATGTAAAAGAAGAAATTTTAGTATTTACTGATGATCAAATGAAGAATGAAGGTAGTGAGGAACAATTAACTCAAGATGCTTTAAATGAATATCAGGTACAGTAGCAGATGAGTAACTTTGTTCAAGGGAAATGTTTTAGGAGTATTTTTATCTATTTTATGCATTAGTATTATTCTTTCATACGTTTTTATAAAGCTTTGGTAGCCAAGAAGTATTTTTATTTATTTTAGTTTTATGAAATTGTCATATATTTTTTTTTTTTTGTTTTATTATATCCTTTGAATATCATTGTAATATCACAATAGTAATAATAATAATAATAATATTATAATAATAATAATAATAATAATGGTTGGAGTATGCTTTTAAATATTTAAGAATGTGAATATATGAAACCTGTACAATAACATTTCTGGTTTTTAGTTTTTACTATTACTGCTCTAAAAGTGTTAGAGAATTCTCCCCTGAAACAGTTGTGATACATTTCAGGCAATTGTCACAACCGAAAATGAAATATTTATCAAAGAAGAACCAAAGGATCATTTTCCTGAAGAAGGTCTGACTTTCAATCAATCTGAAGAATTCAAAAATCTTGAAACATTTGAGACAGAAGAGATTATGAAGGTTAGAAAAGTTAATTTTTTAATAACATCTATGAAGGGGGGAGTTAAAAAACCTATTATTATCATTATTTTCAATAAATTTATTTGTATATAATAATACTTTTCATTTGTAGGCATGTTTAATTATAGAGAAACTGAGAGTGTTCAACACCTACAAGGATTCACAAGGGAATATGAGATGAATCGAAGATGAACATTGAAAATATGAGTGAATCATTCTCAAAAGAAATAGAACGAATGTTTCAGTGTCACCTTTGTAGTTTTCGAACAAATAAAAAGTGGACCTTGAAAAGACATCTCTTAGTTCATTCTAATTTGAAACGGTTTAAATGCATTCAGTGTGGTGCTGAATTTAAACAGAAAAGTGATATGAATGCTCATTTAATTGTACATTCAGATATTAAACCTTTTGAATGTTCTTATTGTGGTCTAACATTCAAACGGAAGAAAGACTTAAAAGTTCATCTAGTTAAGCATTCAGATATAAAGCTTTTTATTTGTTCACATTGTGGATCAACATTCAAGTGGAAGAATGAATTGAAAAGTCATGAAGCAGAACATTCAGATGTTCATCCTTGTATGAGTACGCATCACATATCTGTGATGACTCTGCTCATACAACAATTCTTGAAAAGGTAAGTGGCTTGTTTCACTTCATCAATTCTACTACTCACAATTACTCTATCTCTAGACTTTCTACATTCTCCTTATATTTCTCCAAAACTACACTGCTCTTCTGAACTCTAGAACTTGTAGCTTGCCAGCTCCTTTGAGGAAAAATTGTGCAACTTGTCTATACTTGCGAATGGTATAGTCGGTATTTTATTTGATCTGTCCAACGGGTCCGTAGTCGTCCTATTCTATTTCTACTTACCATTCCCAAAATGAGCTACTTCCCCTGAGAGTCATTGTGCTTGACTTGGCCGAAGTAGGATGATTTTTGCTGCTAAAGAGGTCCTTGTTTTTATGCGATTTTAAACTTCTTTGTTGGTAAATAATTATTATCCGAGGAATAAAAAAATCCTATCTTATCTGAAAGCTATTTATCTTTTTTTTTTATTATTTTCTTAACTGTTCATCTTCCTAACAGTTACTACTACTAACTTCTTAGTCCACATATAGCGATAAAAGAAGCTGGGCAGGTGAGTAGGTGTTCTCATTTCTATGAGACAGACCCACGACTTTTCATGTCCAGTGCAATTATATGATTGATGAAGTGCATGTAAAAGTGTTTATATTCTAATGACTTTTCATTGATTCACTTTAAGTTGGCGATGAGGTCTCTGATACCACTGATCTTTGGAGAGCCAGCCTAAACGTCTAGAATTTATCTATCGAT
>SEYY01017445.1:5000-12500 GCA_009176605.1 Armadillidium nasatum
ATGGCAGTTAATTGACTCTAGAATGGTAGCCTTGGAACAACTAACCTCTGATCTTTCTCGTATTTTAAATTGGGGTAGAGAAAACATGGTCATAAAATTTAAGTGTCTTCATAGATTCTGTTCCTATTCATAGGTTTTAAGATTCCCTCCTCGAAGCAAAGACTATGTACCCACCCATAGAATTAAGACTTTGTTCCCGCTCATAAAATTTAAGTGTCCTCTAAGAAGCAAAGACTATGTACTCACTCATAGAATTAAGACTCTCCTCGAAGCAAAGACTCTGTTCACATTCATAGATTTTAGGACTCCATCCTAGAAGCAAAAGCTCTGTTCCCATTCATAAACTTCAAAACTCCCTCTTCAAAGCAAAGACAATGTTCCCATTCATTGAATTAAGTGTCCTCGAAGCAAAGACTCTGTTCTTATTCATAGATTTTAAGACTCCCTCCTAGAAGCAAAGACTCTGTTAGCATTCATAAATTTTGTTTTTATAGAATTAATGGGTATATATATATATATATATATATATATATATATATATATATATATATATATATATATATATATATATATATATATATATATATATATATATATATATATATATATATATATATATATATATAGCAAATAATTTAGGACAATTAAATAAAAGTTACCCCTAATAATATTTCTAATTGCGATCATTAACATCTAGACTTATTTATAATTTCATATTAAGTTATTGAATTTCTTTAAATTTTTTATTAAAATAATTCAATTATATTTATTATAGACCAAACCTAAAGTGTATATTTAAATAATCATTATTTACCATTTTTTTTGTTCTTTTAAGATATTTCTAACTCTTATTTTAAAAGTAAATCCTTATTTGTAAATAAAAATATCAATATAACATAAATAATATTATTTCCGACGTATATTTTTAATAAAGTCCATTATATTTAACTTCTTATATTTTTAAAGGACCATAATATCAATTTGATAAGGATATTTAGTCTTAACGTAAGGTGTACAGAAGAAATAAAATTGAGACCATAAAAGAGTAACAAGCAATGATATTCAATTTTAACGCAAGGTGTACAGAAAGATAAAATTTCGACAATAGAAGAATAATAAAGCTTAAATAAACTATACTTATTAAAATTATGTAGAATCTTATATATTCATTAAATAAGTCTGTATTTCATATATAAAATCTTTAGTTATAAAGAAATATTTTTTTACTAAAGCTTATCTAATATGTAGATACTTCCAAAAGATTTAGCTATATTGCTATACCTTATTTCATATATTTATAATTTTTTTATTATAAAATTTGTTATTAAAATAGAATCACTCCTAAAATAAATAAATTTATATATTTTATGAAAATCGTATTTATTAATATGAAATACTTTATATAAACATAAATTTCTCGTATGCATTATTATAGGAAGATTTTGGCGGTTGTGTCGTCGTTAAATGTCTAGGTTGCCATATTGAGCGCTAATATTATAAAATAAGAAATTAAATAATTAAATTAAGTTATTTTAAAAACTGAAAATTGTTTATTTGTAAACTAAATAAGAAAATATTTTTTCGTTTTTTAAATATATATATATATATATATATATATATATATATATATATATATATATATATATATATATATATATATATATATATATATATATATATATATATATATATATATATATATATATATATATATATATATAATTAAATTTGCATGTAATATATATTTTTTTTTTTTTATTCATATCTTCTGCAAATGGCATTATGAAAGATTACTCGATTTGTTTAAACTTAAGAAAGTGTTTTACACATATAAATCAAAGGCCAAAAGGTTGCTTATGTAGCTGCAATATTTTTATTTATTATAAAAATAAATTTGGAAAATAAAAATTCACTTAAATATAAATAATAGAAAATATATATACATATATATACTTTTTAATTTAGTTACTGCTGAATTTTGAATAAATGCTTGTATCAAATTATATTTCTTTATGAAACTGTATTTTTCAAAGAAAATAATATTTAAATAATTTTAACTATATTAATCAGAAAACAATTGAAATTTATGTTTGATATAAGTTTTACATAAATCGGATTAGAAAGAGTATTGATGCTTTTTATCTAGTAACTGGTAATGTTGTTCTTGCACGATCAAAAATAATTTTGTATACTTACTAAGCAATGCTGAGATCTTACAATGTAATGATGAAACCATACTAAAGTACTATTAGGAATCAGGTTAAACCTAGTTTTAAAACGGTAATTTAGTCTTATTTTGTATTGAAGCGAAAGTGATTCTTGTTGATCAGCTGTTTTACAATGTAATAGTCTGTAGTGAAAAAGAACCTTAAATTCTAACGCCATATCCAAAGCACGCCTACCATAGCTTTTATATATATATATATATATATATATATATATATATATATATATATATATATATATATATATATATATATATATATATATATATATATATATATATATATATATATATATATATATATATATATGTAAGGATTATGAAATATTACTTGACCGGAGGAATGTCATATATATCTCATAAATAAAAAGAAATAATTGATCGCGTTCGATTTTTAGAAGCGAACGGAATTGAGTAAAATGAGGCATTTTGTGACGACTTTATTTAATTTATTTTAGTATTAAGGTTTATATTTATTAGATATATATAATATATATAATATATATATATATATATATATATATATATATATATATATATATATATATATATATATATATATATATATATATATATATATATATATATATATATATATATATATATATAGCTATTATTAGAGTATATTTTATATCATTATAATTAATTCATTCATAACAAAACAGCAAAAGTCTTTCGTTTCTTAAAATACGTAAATTAGAGTGAAATGGTTAAGGTCGAATGACATATTTTAGGATTTGACTTGGATATTATTCATATTAATTGTACTTGTTTTATATTTATTTTTTTATTATTATTAAGTATTCTATCCATACTTCTTATTTATGTTATTATTTTTACTATCAAACGAATCACTTATTGTGTAATAAATTATTAAAAAGTATAGAAAGCAGCGTAAAATCTTGTTTCAAGCTGAGAACTAAATGACGAAACTTAAGAAATTGTAAAGGTAGTATTTTAGCTTTTAAATAGTTATTAGTTTAAATTTAAGTGTTTTATATATTTATTTATGTTTATTGTAAATTTATATATATTTGCGTAAGAGGAAATAGTGAATAATAAGTTAGATGTGGTTTAATTAATTAATAAGTGTGTAATTAATAGAAATCGCGTGTGCGTAGAAGATGAAATTGTCAAAGATCACGTGATGGGGAAATTCAAAGATGGCCGTCAAAGACTTTAATTACAAGCCATAATTTACAAATGTGAAGATATCTAAACTAATCGACCGAATTTAACAAAGAGTTGTATATCAAAAGTTGTCTAAATTATATATGAAGTTGCTTTAAAAACATTGAGGACGATTATCGTTCTAAATTACAAATAAACTATAGTGAAGCAAAAGTCCTTTAAGGATATAAAAGTTACCCTTCATAGTAATATTTATGCATAAATATTATGGAAAAGATGTTATTATTTTTTGAAAATCGTTCGAAGGAAGAAAAAAGATTACTCATCGGATCGCTTAAAAGAAGATTAGAGAAAGATGATTCGACTTTATGGCGATGTTCAAAAAAAGACGTTTTGAACAGCTGGGAACGGCAACCTATTAGCTGACAATTAACTAGTTGCTCTTTTAAATATTCTAGCCTGGATTAGGATAGAACGCTGGAGTAGCATCCACTAAGATCTGGAGTAGTCAAGTTAGTCGGGAGAGTTAGGTTTGCTATGATCAAGGAGTTTCTTGTAGGAGTTACATGGCATTCTAAAAGTAACCTTCCTAGAACAGGCTGAGTGTCTATTCAGTCTCCATAAAGACAAAGATTGTAAGGTAGATTAGGAATACAGATTGTAAAAGGTGCATACCATGTCCCTTGGAGATGCAAGGAGTTTGCTTCTCCATTAGTAAAGAGCTTACACGTTTCCGAAGATAGGCCAATAGATTGTATAATCATTTGTTACACGCGCTACCATAACATATTATTATAATAATTAATTGATACATCATTTCCTTGTAAATACCTTTAATATTATAGTAAACTTTAAATTAATATCATTGAGTTTCATTAGCCACTAAGTTAGAACGAGATTGGTTTAATCTGGTTACAAATTTATTTTTATTCTGAAAGTATATATATATATATATATATATATATATATATATATATATATATATATATATATATATATATATATATATATATATATATATATATATATATATATATATATATATATATATATATATATATATATATATATATATATATATATATATATATATATATATATATATATAATAATCATCTTCCCCCAGGTCGGACTTCGTCCTGTCAGTGGGATCTTTCGAGGAAGATCCTTCTGTTTTCAAGGGCCCACGGCGGATACCGCTGGCTGGGCCAGGCCTATCGCGAATGCCGGAGATTATTCCCATCAGTTGCAAGAGCACTCCACTAATGTACTCGTTTAACGACTGAATCATTCGGAGCTAAGCGCAAGGAGAAACCGCTCACATTTCCAGCTCCGGCCAGGCCTCGAACCCTGGACCTCTCGCTTGCTACCACGAGTGCTCGATCGACTGAGCTACGGAGCCGCTTATATATATATATATATATATATATATATATATATATATATATATATATATATATATATATATATATATATATATATATATATATATATATATATATATATATATATATATATATATATATATATATATATATATATATATATATATATATATATATATATATATATATATTAGTGATAGCATACGCATCCTCATCAAAACTGACATCCGCATCCGCATTTTCGAAAATTCATCCACATCTGAACTTTCAAAAATTCAGCATCCGCACATTTTGTAAATTCTATATCTGCGCCTGCAAATGAGAAAATATGACATCCGATCCATCACTTATATATATCTTCCACACAACTATGATATCTTCTTCGAAAACACACAACTCAAACCTTCATCTGTTCTTAATATTCTCGGTGTTTCTTTTTCTCGTGATCTTTCTTGGAAAGTTCACATTACTTCTCTCTCTGAACAAGCTTCTAAGAGGTTGGGTGTTCTGAGGCGCCTCAGAATTAATTCACGACACCCCAATTGCTTGCTCTGTATAGGGGTGTTGTTCGTACCTGTATGGAGTACGCTTCACACATCTGGGGTGTCTCCTCTCATACAGTTTTGCTTGAGAAGGTGGAGTCTAGAGCATTTCGTCTCATCAACTCTCCTGCTCTTACTAACTCTCTCCAATCTCTTTCTGCCCGTCGAATTGTTGCGTCACTCTCTCTATACTATCTCTATTACAACGGACACTGTTCTTTTGAACTCTCTCGTCGCATACCTCCTCCATTGAGAAGAGCCCGGGCGACTCGACTTTCTACACAGTCTCATCCTTTCTCTGTCCAACTCTCCGACCCCAGACTTAATCGCTATGCTCAATCTTACATATACTCTACTGGTAAAGTCTGGAACACACCCCCTTTATCTGTTTTTCCAACTTCCTTTGACTTGCATACTTTCAAACGCCGAGTATCTGGACACGTCGGCCAACATCGACTTGTATAGAATTTTTCCAACTTCAGTGGAATTTAGTAGGCCCACGGCCTTTTCCCACCGGAGAATAAATATATATATATATATATATATATATATATATATATATATATATATATATATATATATATATATATATATATATATATATATATATATATATATATATATATATATATATATATATATATATATATATATATATATATATATATATATATATATATATATATATATATATATATATATATATATATATATATATATATATATATATATATATATATATATAGAGTTTGAAAATCGACGACAGGATCGGATCAGGTGAAGAGAACTAAATGCAAGGACGACAGGACTAGCCATCCGGCCTTGTGATTTCTCTGTCAACGGCTTGTAACTACTCCAGAACCAGCATTGGGAACCATTGCTCGGAGAAGCGCAATCTTTTGAAGACCCCTGGGAGAGAGTGTTTGGAGGTTGGTTTGAGAACGATGCTGGACCTACTGAAAGGGTGAAAACCCTACCTGAGAGTCTGGATAGGACTCATGGACCGGCATGGGGACCGGCGAGCCGAAGAACTTGATCTTTTGGAGGGCTCTGGGAGAACTTCTTCAAGCAGATGGGGAAAGATGCTGGTTCCACTGACAGGGTAAAAACCCCTCCTGGGAGAGGATATAGATATAGATATAGATATATAAATATATATATATATATATATATATATATATATATATATATATATATATATATATATATATATATATATATATATATATATATATATATATATATATTATATTAGTGATAGCATACGCATCCTCATCAAAACTGACATCCGCATTCGCATTTTCGAAAATTCATCAACATCTGAACTTTCAAAAATTCAGCATTAGCATATGAGAAAATATGACATCCGATCCAGATCACTAATATATATATATATATATATATATATATATATATATATATATATATATATATATATATATATATATATATATATATATATATATATATATATATATATATATATATATATTATATATATATATATATATATATATATATATATATATATATATATATATATATATATATATATATATATATATATATATATATATATATATATATATATATATATATATATATATATATATATATATATATATATATATTTCTTTTAACATTGCAAGAACGACATTGCTTTGCAAATTTTCAACATTCCCTTTATATATATATATATATATATATATATATATATATATATATATATATATATATATATATATATATATATATATATTATATATATATATATATATATATATATATATATATATATATTATATATATATATATATATATATATATATATATATATATATATATATATATATATATATATATATATATATATATATATATATATATATATATATATATATATATATATATATATATATATATATATATATATGGCACAAGGGTAAATGAAGCAACCATCTCTGAAAATGTAAAAAATACCCTAACAATTAGGCGGCCGTAGCCAAGGAATAACGATACGGCTTATGTCAATGTTAGCTGTGGTTCTGTTCCACAGATGATTTCCTAACTGTGGGTTCTAATCCCACAGATGATTTCGTAGGTTAGGTTTGGGTCCGTTGGTCATTTCTTAACTATGGTTCTAATCCTTTTTTTAAGTATGACTAGTTGGTCATGCGGTAGAATGTTAGTCTTGTATGCAGTAGGTCCGGCGTTTGAA
>SEYY01017448.1:0-5000 GCA_009176605.1 Armadillidium nasatum
GGGGTTCTATTGCCTAACCTCTTCCTCCTCAAGGACAATCTCGTGGAATTGCAACGAGAGGTGAAAAAACCTAACTATGCCAAAAGCTTAGTCAACTACTTACTAAAGCAGCCAAAGCCAAACAAATGGAAAGAAAAGGGATTTGAACCGAGGTTCAGCATCATTTTTGATGATTGTGATTTACTTATGGCAACAGCTCTGCACCCTCACTTCAAACTCGGAGTGGCACATAGGTTAAATGAGGGGAAGTATCCAGCTGTCAAGACGAGGATATTTGAGGAAATAAAGTGTAATATTGCATCGAATTTTACTCCTCCACATCAAGGCACTGAAGGTGATGGGAATGAATCTGAAATGGACCCATTTAAGGTGAGCTATTTTTATAATTTAGAACAAAGTTTAAGCATCTCTTGTCCTATATATATATATATATATATAATATATATATATATATATATATATATATATATATATATATATATATATATATATATATATATATATATATATATATATATCACTGAGAGATAGAATGAGGAGTGAACTGGTGAGAGAGGAACTTGGGGTGGAATCAATTTTAGAATGCATAGAAAGAAACCAACTGAGATGGTTTGGTCAAGTGAAGAGAATGGGGGAGTGAGAGAGATTGACAGATATGCTGGAATGGAGACCAGAAGGAAGGAGACCGGCGGGAAGACCAAGGAGAGGAGGCGATAGAAGAAGCCATACAACGAAGGAACAAGACACTAGAAGAGGTGGAAGACAACCGAATGTTTGAGGACAGAAATGCGTGGAGAAGTTTTTGGAGTAGCACCCGACAGACGCCAGCCTACCGGTTTGGACGGTGATGATGATGATGATGATGATATATATATATATATATATATATATATATATATATATATATATATATATATATATATATATATATATATATATATATATATATATATATATATATATATATATATATATATATATATATATATATATATATATATATATATATATATATATATATATATATATATATATATATATATATATATATATATATATATATATATATATATATATATATATATATATATATATCTATATCTATATCCTCTCCCAGGAAGGGTTTTCACCCTGTCAGTGGAACCAGCATCTTTCCCCATCTGCTTGAAGAAGTTCTCCCAGAGCCCTCCAAAAGATCAAGTTCTTCGGCTCGCCGGTCCCCATGCCGTTCCATGAGCCCTATCCAGACTCTTCAGGTAGGGTTTTCACCCTTTCAGTAGGACCAGCATCGTTCTCAAACCAACCTCCAAACACTCTCCTCCAGGGATCTTCAAAAGATTGCGCTTCTCCGAGCAATGGTTCCCAATGCTGGTTCTGGAGTAGTTTCAAGCCGTTGACAGAGAAATCACAAGGCCGGATGGCTAGTCCTGTTTTCCTTGCATTTAGTTCTCTTCCCATGATCCGATCATATATATATATATATATATATATATATATATATATATATATATATATATATATATATATATATATATATATATATATATATATATATATATATATATATATATATATATATATATATATATATATATATATATATATATATATATATATATATATATATATATATATATATATATATATATATATATATATATATATATATATATATATATATATATATATATATATATATATATATATATATATATATATATATATATATATATATACATATATACACTGACACAATGTTCAAATGAAACTTAAAAAGATTTGAGTTCTTGATACCATTTCTAAATTTTTCAGAAACTGAAGGCCCCATATATCCAGCAGACACCTCTGGAGGAGAAGTTGCGGCAAACCTTGGATAGCTGGGATGCAGTAAATGTTCACCACAATACCCTTCTCACTAGGAACCTTTTTCCATGTGAATACCAAGAGGTCTGGGTGGACTTGTTTATGAAGTATAATACCCCATTACCCAGCTCAGCGGCCGTGGAGAGGTTGTTTAGTCAAGGCTCTGACATTCTAAGACCAAAGAGGGCAGCCATTGCATCCAGCAATTTTGAAAAATTTATTTTCATGAAAGGGAATATGACCCTTTTCAGAATGCAAGAGGAGAGCTACGAGGAGGAAGAGATCATAGATGGCTGAATTAATAATAATAAATTCTTTCTCATTTTTTGTTATATATTTGCATTTATCAAATAAAATTTAAAAATAATTAATCTTTACATCTCTTTTTTTTTTTGTTTTGTTTTTTCTTTTTGCTCCAAAATTTGCGCTTTAAAAATTTTTTTTTTATTTGCGGACATGTGCGCTTTTGCATTTGCGGACTAAATTTTTGAAAAAAAGTGCGCATTTGCATTTGCGGACAAAGTTTTTAAAATTTGCGCTTTTGAGTTTGCGCTCTAAATTTTAAAAATTTGCGCGCCCACCTCTGATATATATATATATATATATATATATATATATATATATATATATATATATATATATATATATATATATATATATATATATATATATATATATATATATATATATATATATATATATATATATATATATATATATATAAATATAGTGATGGAAAGATTAAGAGTTTTTGGTGATAACGATTATAGTTAATTTGACGATCACGATAACGATGAAATTGAAAAAGTATATTTTAAAAATTTTCATTATATTAATAAATTTAACAATTTTATATTTAGGAAGAATTAGATTGTCATTTCTTTGCTTTTAATCAAATGTTTAAATACCTGTAATTTTAATAATATAATTCTGGAAGTTCCACTCGCTCTCAGCTTCATTTATGCGCTTATATGGTGCATTCCTGCACTTGCTTTTCAATGTTACGGAACGTTGCCTCCAACATATTGGGAGTCACAACGCCAACTACCTGCGAAATGTTGTCTTTCATTTGCATGAAAGTGCGTAGCTTGTTGCGTTACGTTTTCATCCTGCTTTAGTGGATGAAATCCGTCTAGGTAAGGTCATGCGACCTTGGTGGTCAAAGCCAATTGGAAAGGATCCGATCTTTAATGAAGGATTCAATTTCGTACATGCTGACGTTACTCGTGTGGCAAATGACGTCATCCTGCTGAAAATAATCAGCCTGACGTAGTTCCTCTTATCCAAATGATTTACGAACTCATTGAAGATGTTCATATGAAAAGTTCATTAATTTATATAACCAGTCCTTTGATATCTATAAGTGCATATTCTGTAAACCGGGAGATGTATCTTCAGAATGTTGATTTTAAAAAATTTTAATGTCATAATTCTAGTGCTTTAAATTTAGAACTCTTAAATTTGTGATGCAGAAACAATCTTTTCTTCAGTTTCTGGGGTAATTAGATTTCGTTTTTGGAGTGTACGTTTGGCCTCTATTGCTAAACAGCCTTTCATTCCCAATTGAAGATGGTGGAACAGAGATATTTATAAGGCAATATATGTAAATTAATTAGCAGAAAATTAACGATGACGATTAATCGTCCCCTCACACACATATACACACACATCACATTTTATATATATATATATATATATATATATATATATATATATATATATATATATATATATATATATATATATATATATATATATATATATATATATATTTCAATTCTGCTGCTGGGGATTCGAACCCTGACCTCTTAGCTGGTAATAACCCTTCAAAAGGAAATCACTAAGAGAAAGCTCATATACACCCGCCATATAGACTAACTCTAAGGACCTCCCCCAGTACACTCAAGCCACAAGGTAACAAGGTTAGACACTCTTCACAGTTTACTACAGAACATATATTATACTGTGAGTTAAAATAAGATTTATTTTTTTAATTTGACAGTTTTTCTAATAGAATGAAAAATAATTCCTTCCTTCCAGTTTTAAATTTTCAGTTGAAAAAAATTATAAATTTAGATTTTTCTTTTCTTTTTCAGATTTACAAGAGAGTTCAAAACAAAGAAAATGTTTTTGCAGTACATAAAATAATAGATGAGATTAAGTATGGAGAAATTTCATTGTTTGAAAACAAATTATTCTTTCATTCTCTGAGCTTATCAGAGGTTCCCAAGGACTCTTCTTTGATATGGGTAAGTTGAACTTGGCATTATCTTAATGTTTTCCAGAGGGAGTGGAATACTTGTGTTTTTTTACAGGAATGTTGGATCTTTGCCGGAGTTACTGGGGTTGTATGTTTCAGGATATGTATGTCGAAATGAGACTGAAAATTGGAAACTTTTCTCTGGGTAGTAAAATGAAGCATTTGAAGTCGGCCATTTTGGAATTAACCCTACAATGTGCTTTTTTTTAAAATTTAAAGATGCATTGTTTTCTTTTGATGTCTCACTCTATCCTTCGAATTATAGTTTTAAGGAATTTAGGCAATACTTCGAATATATATATATATATATATATATATATATATATATATATATATATATATATATATATATATATATATATATATATATATATATATATATATATATATATATATATATATATATATATATATATATATATATATATATATCAGAAAAACTTTTTTAAACCAAATACAATGCATCATGCAATGATCTATAAAGTATTAGCAACATAAAAGTCTCCTATCTATCACGATTACAGCGTTTGAACTTTTTCAAGGGATTAGGAGTAAGTGTGTAAATTTTTGTCTCAAGAAAAGGAGATTTGAAGAGGGGATGTTAGAAGAAACATTTGATTTCACTCACAATCAACAATTTAAAAGTTTTGTCTAATATTAATTTTTTAAGTAAATTAAGGTGAATTAATCTAGGATCTAAAACTGGTGGTTTCTAGCCGGAATACCGCGGCACAAATGCTGCCACGGACAGTGGCCAAGGGTGCCGCAAAAATTTTAACTATTTTGCTTTAAATTGGTGTCCTAATTAATATCAAACAGTTAATTTAAACCAGTATTTGTTGATAAGTTATTTAATTCACCACTTCAACAGAGCTGT
>SEYY01017448.1:7500-15138 GCA_009176605.1 Armadillidium nasatum
GTAAAAGGACAAAACTAGCAACTTTCAAATATTTTTAATATACGAAACTCTTCTCCAAATTGCCAAAAAAAAATCAGAGACAAACTGGCAACTCGATAAAAACTGCTATTGGAATTTGTCATTCTTTTTTTTTTGTTTTGTAAATTGCCACATCTGTCCTATTATTTAAGAACAAATAAGTTGGCCTAATTTAGGTCTGAGAATTTAGAGCCCATATTTTATACAATTGCAATGTCTGAAAAAAATATCTTACCCAAAAATTTGCAGTTGCAAAATGCATTTAATTCTTATTTTCTTTATTGATTTATACTTTTTATGTATTAAGTTGTTAAGAAAATGAATTTAAATCACTTTTCTCTGACAAAAATTTCATATTTATATCAACATCCTACGCCTGGTATTTTTAATTTGGAGGGGCTGCAGCCCTGGAGCCCATATAGACGAGCCGCCACTGGTTGAAAGTACCAAACGACATGGAGGAGAATCATGAGGAGGATATTGGTGAGAGGATCGAAGGGGCAATAGTGTGGACAATTACATTGGAAGAAGTTAAATACGTAATAGGAAAGATGAAAAATGGGAAGGTAGCAGGAGAATATATGACACCTCCTGAAATTCTAAAGAATGTTGGGGAGGAATGGATGATATGGATAAAGGAAATAATAAATAAATGTTGGAATGATGAAAAAGCGCCCAATGAATGGAGCAAGACGATAATCTGTCCCATTTTTAAAAAAAGGCGAAAAGACTGAATGCAAAAATTATAGGAGGAATTGTCTTAATTAATGCTACATATTGCGAAGGTTTATGAGAGAATTCTAGAAAGAAGATGAGGGACTATTCATTGTCTTCATGGATTTTTGTGACAGATTGGTACTGATGGGTGTGGGTAGTGAAATCTTTGGTTATGCTGACAACCTCGCTATAATTGCAGATAAAAGGGAGGCATTACAAAGATTTTTCAACTTAATGGGATGAGGTGCTGACGACCAAGGGAATGAAGATTAGTAAAGAAAAAACGGAGGTTATGATGTTAGATAGAGAGTAGAAAGAGTTGAATATTAAATAGAGAGAGAACCCTAAAACAGACAAAATTTTAAGTACCTGAGGGTGTGTTTTAGAGACGGAAATTATATGAGTCTTGAGTTGAATCATAGAGTTGATAAATTCATTGGGGCACTGGCTTCCCTGTTCCTTTTGTTTAAAGACCGGAAAATATTGCTAAGGCTAAAACAATACTGTACGAAAGAATATTAAGGCCTATTCTACCATATGGACATAAGGCTTCGGCGCTGAACACTAAAGGCAATAGTAAAATGCAGTCTTGTGATATGAAGGTACTAAGAATGATAGCGGGGCTGACAAGAATGGACAGAATAAGAAATGATGATGATATAAGAGAGGAACTAGGGGTGGATAGTATATTGACATTTATAAAGCAGGGACAGCTGCGATGGTTCAGAATATGAAGAGAATGGATGATGTTAGGTAGGCAAAGAAATTCTAAGAGTGGAGACCGATAGGGAAGAGAGATATTGGAATACCAAGAATTTGGTGGAGGGACAACATCAAGGAGACAGTCGAGAAAAAGGGAAGAAGTGTGGAGGAAATTGAAGAGCGAAACGGATTGATCTGGACCAACCACATGTTGTTTATTCCGACTCACGCAGTGCCCTTCAAGTGCTACTTGCTCCTCGGCCAAAGAATATGTTAGTTTTCATAGCACAGCAGCTTCTATGCTGTTTTCACCCTCCCAGAACAAAAAAAAATCACTCTCTGCTAGACTCCTACTCCTTCTCATGTCGGGATTGATGGCAATTGAAGAGGCTCACCGAGGTGCCAAACAGGCCTTTTACATTAGCAGCTCTAGCTATCTTCCAGATGCACTTCGACAGGGCTGCCCACTTCGACTGGACACCTCCATGAGCTCCCCCAAGAATTTAGGTCATGCTGGTAGGAGACACTGAACTGGTGATCAGACAGGAGACAAGGTGAGAAAAATAAAACCTACCATTAGTGCGTGGTCATTTTCTCAGTCACAACCGTCAATTGGACAACGTCCTTCCTCGTCTCCCTATTGGCCACATCAACCTTATACACATCTACTACATGTCTAGAAATCGGCATCCCTTGTGTCATATTTGCTATCAACACACTCCCCAATCAGTTCAGCACATCCTGGTTGATTGCATACACCTGCATTCTATCCGTCGTCGATTCTTTCCTATACTTCTAATTATCTCACCTTCTGATAAATTACAATTTATCCTCGCCTTCTCTTCCTTCTTCATCGATGGTTCCTTATTTGCTTTTCTTTAAGAAATTAAATTATTCAAGAACATCTAAATAAACTTTGAATAACTATTTTCTTTAAAGTTGGGACTCTGAAAGAGAATTGAGTTTCCAATCAAGTGTGGTCGTTACCTTTGTGTGCCGAGGAGTGTTTTGTACTCTTACTATATATATATATATATATATATATATATATATATATATATATATATATATATATATATATATATATATATATATATATATATATATATATATATATATATATATATATATAGTTAAAAAAACTTGTTTCTATTCTTAATAATAATATAATAATGACAATAATAATAAATTGTAACTTCGTTCCTTATTTCTTTCAATTTGAAGTGAACCTATTTTTGAAGATGTCTCATTATATTTGTATACTATATGGTTTTGACTTTCCTCGAGATGTTCTTATCCTTGAGCAATGGATACAACAAGGCAAGTGTCCCATGAAACTTTCCAATTTCATGATTCAGCTCCAATAACATATTTTTCACACCACAACACGCTCCAAGTTATTCAAATTAATCCGTCTGTTTCAGTAATTTCTTTCAAGCACAATTGCCGCTTTACCTTCTTCAAAAACTGAACATTTAGCTCAGACTTTTGCCACTAATTCAACTTTGATTATTTTGGAGCTGTCCCTCCTCCTTCAGCCCCCTCCCATAACTCATTTATTTCTAAGATTGTAATTTCGTCTAAAGAAGTTCATTTCTGCTCTCCCTTAGTTTTACACTAAGAAGGTGTACGGTACTGATGGTATCCCTCTTGTAGTTCTCAAAATTTGTTCGTTTTAGCTAGCATAATGCTTTGGCAAAATATTTCGTCTTTCTACTTTAATTAACCTTCCCTTCTCAATGGAAACGTGATCTTACTCAGTATGTGCCGAAAAAGAAAGACCCCTCCAACCCTTCATCTACTGTCCCATTTCTAAAGTTTCTTGTTAAGAGTTGGAAAGATCGCAAATTTTCTAATCTTATCTCTGATCGCCAGAATGACTTTATAAAAAAAAGGTTCTACTGGTGATTTTCTTTCAATTCTCTTTGACTCTTGGTCATCCACTCTTCTACATTTCGGTAAATCTTTTGGTGTCGCGCTAGACATATCGAAAGCGTCCGATAGAGTTTTGCACAAATCTTTGATTTTAAAACTTCCCTTTTCGGAGTTTATCCTTTCTGATTTTCTTTCCGGTCTTCCTATAGCAGCTGTTGTAACTTGCCACAGTTCTTCCTTTAAATCTATTAATAGTGGTGTTCCTCAGGGATCTGTATTAACTCCAACTCTTTTTTCTAGTTTCATTAAAAACCTTCTCTCGATTACTTAACAACGTATACACTCCTATGCAAGTGGCTTCACCCTTCATTACTCCTTCCAATTTGAAAAACGGCACTCGCAACGGCAATTAATTGACACACGAATAGTGACCATGGAGCAACTGATCTTTTTTTTTCTTTTTTTTTATGTCTCCTCCGGTGGGCAAAGGCCAGAGGCCTACCAATAACTACCGGAGTTATGGAGCAAACGAAATCGGGTCGCAAATTCCCGACGTGATGCAATACACGGCGTTTAAAAGTGTGCAAGTCAAAGGAAGATGGGAAAACAGATAAAGGGATTGTGTTCCAGACTTTACCAGTAGAGTACATGTAAGAGTGAGCATAGCGATTAAGTCTGGGGTCGGAGAGTTGCACAGAGAAAGGATGAGAATGTGTAGAAAGTCGTGTCGCACGAGCCCTTCTCAGTGGAGGAGGTATGCGATGTGAGAGTTCAGAAGAGCAATGTCCGTTGTAATAGCGATAGTATAGAGAGAGTGACTCAACAATACGACGGGAAGAAAGAGATTGGAGAGAGTTAGTAAGAGCGGGAGAGTTGATAAGGCGAAAAGACCTAGACTCCACCTTTTCAAGAAGAGCTGTATGTTTGGAACCACCCCAGATATGCGAAGCTTACTCCATACAGGGGCGAGCAACACCCCTATACAAAGCGAGCAACTAGGGTGGCGTAAAAAAACTACGAAGGCGCCTCAGAACACCCAACCTCTTAGAAGCTTGTTTAGAGAGAGAAGTAATGTGATCTTTCCAAGAAAGATCACGAGAAAAAGAAACTCCGAGAATATTGAGAACAGATGAAGGTCTGAGTTGAGTGTTTCCGAAGAAGATGTCAGTTGTGTGGAAGATTGTGTCGAGTAGAAAGATGGAGGA
This sequence comes from Armadillidium nasatum, assembly GCA_009176605.1. NCBI lineage: Eukaryota > Metazoa > Arthropoda > Malacostraca > Isopoda > Armadillidiidae > Armadillidium > Armadillidium nasatum. Next base: position 12,018 of record SEYY01017448.1, read on the forward strand.
ATTGAGTTTTTGAGGCATTGAAAACGACCATGTTTTCTCTGCCCCTAATTTGAAATACGAGAAAGATCAGAGGTCAGTTGCTCCAAGGCCATCCTTCTTGAATCTATCAACTGTTGTTGGGAGGGACGTCTTTCAAATTGGAAGGAATAATGAAGGGTGGAGTCATCGGCATAGGAGTGTATAGGAGACGAAGCAATAGAGAGAAGATCATTGATGAAAATTAGAAAAAGAGTTGGGGACAGGACAGATCCTTGAGGAACACCACTAGATTTATAGGATGAACGGTGGCCGTCTACAACAGCTGCCTATAGAACGACCGGAAAGGAAATTAGAGAGGTCACAGAGAGAAGGATAGATTCCGAAAGAGGGAAGTTTGGAAATCAAAGCTTTGTGCCAGACTCTATCGAAGGCTTTCGATATGTCTAGCGCTACAGCAAAAGATTCACCGAAACCCCGGAGAGCGAAGGACCAAGAGTCAGAAAGTAGGGAAAGAAGATCACTAGTAGAACGTTCTTTACGAAAACCATGCTGGCGATCAGAGATAAGATTAGAAGAATTGAGATGTTTCCAAATCTTCCTGTTAAGGATAGATTCGAAAACTTTAGAAAGAACGGAGGTTAAAGAAATTGGACGATAGTTAGAAGATTGAGAAGGGTCCCCCTTATTTGGCACAGGCTGAATGAGCGCACGTTTCCAGCAAGAAGGGAAGGTCGAAGTAGAAAGGCAAAGACGAAATAGTTTACCAAGGCAGGGTGCGAGCTCAGAAGCACATGTTTGGAGAACCACATGAGGAATACCGTCAGGACCATACGCCTTCTTAGTGTTAAGCTCAGAGAGAGCAGAAATGACATCTTTAGAAGAAATTATAATATTAGGCATAAATGAGTTGGAGGGGGTTGAAGGAGGAGGAATAGCTCCGGAATCGTCTAAGGTAGTGTTAGAAGCAAAAGTTTGAGCGAAGAGTTCAGCTTTAGTAGAAGATAAAATGGCAGTTGTACCATCAGAAGAAACTAGAGCAGGGAAAGAGGAAGAAGCAAAGTTAAAGTTGACATTTTTTTTGCAAAATGCCAGAAAGGGCGAGAGGAAGAGGAACCAGAAAGATTATTGCATTTGCGACGGAGAAAAGAGTTTCTGGTATCACGATGAATAGATTTTGCACGATTCCGGGATGAAATATAAGCTGAATGGGTTTCAGGGGCTTGAAGACGACGGTAATCTCTGAAGGCAGCCTCCCTGCGGCGGATAGCGCGAGCACAAGTAGAGTTAAACCAAGGTTTGTTAGGTTTAGTAGAAGGGAAAGAATATGGAATGTACCCCTCCATGACAGAGAGAATCACCTCAGTTATGCGCTCAGCACACTCTGAGGGATCCCTCCCCCGAAAGCAATAATCATTCCATGGGAAATGAGAGAAGTACAACCTGTTTCGTGGTATTCAAAACTCTACAGTCAAAGAAATTGAACAGTCAAAAAAATGTTATATATATAAATAAAAAAATCTTCATCCCCCAGGAAGGACTATCGTCCTGTCAGTTGGATCTTTCGAGGAAGATCCTAGGGTTTCACGGGCCCACGGCGGATACCGCTGGCTGGACCAGGCCTATCGCGGATGCCAGAGATTATCCCCATCAGTGGCAAGAGCACTCCACTGATGGACTCGTTTAACGACTGAGTCACTCGGAACTAAGCACAAGGAGAAACTGCTCACATTTCTCGCTCCTGCCAGGCCTCGAACCCTGGAGCACTCGGGATGGACTTAAGTAATGATATCGGTGAGTATCAGTATATTTTTAGGTATCGGTATCGACTAAAAATGACCGATACCGATACCAGATTTTTTAAAGTAACTAATTCCCGTTGGCTTATATTTTTTGAATGTTAACTTTCATTGGCTATAGAGTTTCGAATACCAAGAAACATTGTTTTCTTGATTTTTCAAATTTTCAACTAATACATTACTAATTAATCGTTAATTAATTTTTTTTGTCTTATATTCTATATCTCTGTAACTGCAGATCCGATTTTGGTCAAATTAGGACAGGTAATTCTTTGTTATACTTCATTGTTCATTTATTTCATTACTTAATTAAATTACGTAATTTTTTATTAATATTATGTAATATTTTGCCATGTAGCTTCTCGATAATTTTGTTTCCAGAACATTGATATGTTGCTTTCCACTAAAAGTAATTTTTTGAAATGCACAAAACTGAGTTTCCATTTATTTTCACGCCATTTCCTTCATACCATTTGGTTAGTTTTCTTAAATAGCTTATTTTTATCTTAATCCCTAATTTAATCCATATTCTTATGCCGACGACTCGACTCTCAATTCTTCTACGCATTTCAAATCTGCTTTTGTTTCTAGAGTTGCTTCTCGTCTTCAACTTTCCGATTCCAATTTTTTCGATATGGATGGGATTTCCAGATGGGGTCACCGTAACCTTGTGAAATTCAACTCTTTGAAAAATTCACATCTCTGTCTCAAAAACACCTCCCAACTTTTCTATTTCCTTCGGCGGCTCTCCCGTCTCACCTGTGAACAACATAAATATTATTAGTTTGAACATAAACAATAAATTAAATTGGAAATATCATATCACAACGGTTGCTAAGGTGGCCTCTTAAAAGCTGGGAGTTTTGTTCAGATTTCGGGAATTTTTTTTTTCTTCTAAACAGATACTCCAATTATATACAGGTTTTATCCGTCCTTGCAAGGAGTACTGTTCTAACATTTGGGGTGGTTCCAGTTCCACCCTTCTTTTGGATAAGATTGAGTCTAAGGCAAAAGGTTAATAAACTGTCCACTACTTTCAAGCTCCCTTGACCCACTTTCTCTTCGAGGTGACGTTGGCACACTCTCTCTCTTTTCTATAGGTACTACAACGGCTGGTGCTCAAGGGAGTTGACCTCTCGCATTCCACCACCATTGCGTCGCACTCGCAGCACAAGGGGTACCTTTCCTGCGCATGAACTTTGTATGAACATTGCAAACTCAATTCTTGACGTTGTGGTACCTCCTCCTTTTCAGCCACCTCTGTTCTGTGGAACTTTTTATCTCCTGTTTTTCCTGCTGTATTTGAAAAGCCTCTCTCTAAATGCTCTGTCTGAGTTTCCATGAGA
>SEYY01017449.1:0-14811 GCA_009176605.1 Armadillidium nasatum
GAACTTCTTTCTGAAGTTCGTTGAATTGGCCTTCCTGTGCCTCTGTTATTGGTTTCATTAGTATTTGTTTCATTATCAACTGCTACTTGAGTTATAGAGATCCCAGAGGTCGAAGGATCTAATATGTTGTTATTGTTAGGCCTATTTTTATTATTTTTTCTTGAAGGCATCGTAGAATTGTGTTATATCGTCCTTACTATATATATATATATATTTATCTATGTAGTTTTATTTATTTATTTTTAATTTTTTTTTTTTTTAAGTAGGTGAAATTATATAGCAGTTGCTCAATTAATTGGTATGAATATAGGTATACAATCCTAGCCTATGCTTGTACATAGTATAATATAACTTCTAAAAAAATATATAATATATATATAATATATATATATATATATATATATATATATATATATATATATATATATATTATATATATATATATATATATATATATATATATATATATATATATATATATATATATATATATATATATATATATATATATATATATATATATATATATATATATATATATATATATATATATATATATATATATATATATAATATATATAATATATATATATATATATATATATATATATATATATATATATATATATATATATATATATATATATATATATATATAATTTTTTTTTTTTTTTTTCAAAGTTATGTCAGTGTTATTTAGATTATTAAATATCACAGCTTATAGATCACTGTCCTTATAAATAACTTTTCATTTGATACCTAATAAACTTTTAAAAAAATTTTTTAAGGGCGCTAGGCTAAAGTATCACCATGTACTTGTTATAGAATAGCTTAGCCTGCTTATTTTCAGTGGTGTTTTCATAAAATGTCTAAAATATTTTACACAAAAGAGCACAATGCTGCATAAAGACCAGTTCACCAGGCTAGGCTAGAATTTCTATTAATTCTTTATTTATTTATATATTTATTTATCTTTAATATTAAAACTGTTTTCAAAATTTATTTAAATGTTATTTTATTTTATTAAGTATCACAGTTTACTAATACACTGTCACTATAAGTCACTTCTTGTTTGATATTAATGATGAAAACTTAAGAAATTTTAGAGTACCTAAAGTGCACAATTACCAATTACAGGGTAAGCTAGAGTATGTTGGCCCTATTTCCTTTTCAACTTTAGGCCTAAATTAATTTAAATTTTTCTAAAAGTACCATTAATTTTCCATAAAAACAGTTTTTTAGTTCAATATTATGGGAGAGCTAAATTCTGCATAATAACTAGCTTATAGGCTAGAGTTGGCAATTAAAGATGTAGGACTAAAATTCTTTTAGAATATTCAGAAAGTTTCTATTATTTTTTCCTAAACTGTCAATTTTTTATTTAAATTTTATATCAGCTCTAAGCCCTGCAACAATTTATGCATTTGATTTTATTTCTTTTTCTTATTCAAAAAACTTCCTATTTATTTATTTATTCTTTTATATTCGTTCTATATACTTGTCACTCTAAAGGGATCAACCACTTGCAAAATTAAGGCTTCTGTGAATGATGAATGCTTTGCTCTTTTACTGTAATCTAGCTTAGGGTGTGCGCCGTCCTAGAGCTTAGAGTTCTATATAAGAAGTTATTTTCCTCTTAATAAGGGAAGGATCCATTGTTGAAATAATTTTTATTTCCATCCGATTCTCCTGAAAATTTCAGTATAGATAGCTTTTTTCCCGACGAAAAAACTCCATTCCTAACGTTTTTACGAGAGATTTAAAGTTTAGGGGTAATTTTTGAAATTTAAGGTATGTTTAAATCTACGGTGAAACCCCATAAAAAAATTTTTTGATCTCAAACTTGGTGTGTATATTCAAAAATCTATTGGCTACAAAAACTTCTTACTGAGTTTTGATGTGTGCATAACAGAAAACAGGTTATATGCCCTTACTTGACCAGGTGTCGAAATTTTTTTTTTCCAATTTTGAAAAATTCACACATTCGGACAAAAAAATTTAAAAAAAAAAAAAAAAATATGGATTGGACGTCTTTGAAAATTGGATATTGTTTAAAGGAGGGATAGATCTAAAACTTTTATTTAAAACACTTTTAAAATCTATTTGTCTGATTCGAGATACAGCTTATCGAAAATGGCCGAATTTTCGACGAAATTTCAAATTTTCCAAATTTTGAGAGGCTGTATCTCGAAATCAAACAATTAGTTTTTAAAAGTGTCTTAAATAAAAGTTTTAGATCCATCCCTCCTCTAAACAATTTCCAATTTTAAAAAAAATTAGAAACATCAATTTTTTTTAATAAATTTTTTTCTCCGGAAGGGTATGTTTTTTTCAATTTTTTTTTCAAAAAAAAATTTGAACTTCTATAATCAATAACTATCAGTACTTTTCCCAAATGTTTTGTTTCTAATTTGTAGAAATTGGGGCTAAGAATGTACAGGGGAGTTTTTGGATCATTCTGACCATTATTTTACCACTTCTATTTAATCTCTTTTTGAATTTTGACCCCCTATTACTAGTAAACCGTTAGAAACTCAGAAAAACGTCAGAAATCAATAGTTCTTAGATTTAAAAAATGCATATATATTGTAAATTTCAGCTCAATAGCTCAAATAATAAAAAAAAAGTTTCGACATTGGCTACAGCCCTTACCTTGCTTTAGTATCGTTTCTTTATGAATAATATTGTGTATAGTTTGGTATTAAACAATATTCTTGCTTACGAGTTTATTTTCTATTAGAATGTTCACAAAATTTACAAAGATTAATCAATTCTATTACAATTCAAAAGCGTGTTGTTTTACCGGCTTTTTTGTTCCAGAATTTTTTTTCTACAGACGCTATTAACATCGATATATGTGGGCATTGGGCATGCACGATATCGATATACTCGATATCATTCCTTTTTTTCGATATTATTTTAATTAAATTATATTTACAAAAAGCAATTATCAATACAACTTTACTCCATATATATATATATATATATATATATATATATATATATATAATATATATATATATATATATATATATATATATATATATATATTATATATATATATATATATATAAATATATAAATAATTAAAAAAAAAAAAAAAAAAAAAAAAAAAAAAAAAAAAAAAAAAAAAAAAAAAAAAAAAAAAAAAAAAAAAAAAAAACAAACATATATATATATATATATATATATATATATATATATATATATATATATATATATATATATATATATATATATATATATATATATATATATATATATATATATATATATATATATATATATATATATATATATAAGTCTCCTATAGAGTGAAAATATATAGAATAGAGGATAGTGTTGAAATGGAATAAGCGAGTAGATGTTATTCATATATTGTTTCAACTGAGAATGTTACAAAGGTGTAATTTTAGTGAGAGTTCTTGTAATGAATGACTAAATGTGTGTACCCACTCAAGCTGAAAGAAAAAATATAATTAATAGCATATATATATATATATATATATATATATATATATATATATATATATATATATATATATATATATATATATATATATATATATATATATATATATATATATATATATATATATATATTTTCATTTTTTTTTTTTATTTAAAACTGTACTTTTCTTTCTTTCCTTAAAAATGTATCAAAAGTGATTCCTCACTTTTTTAAAATTGTTAATATTTATATTAAAATTAATTATGTTTGTAAAACTATTTTTCGGCATCTAGTTAAGATCTAAAAATATAAAAGAAGACTAAATTTGATAATGAATTTAATAAATTTCGGGCGATTCAACTTGAAACAGATATATATGATGGATCAAATTAATGATGGGATGATGGAACAAAAGGCTAACGATTCAACTTGTAACAACGAAGCTCCAATCAAAAGAAGAAATCCTTTGGCTGTCAAGTGAAGGATAAAATATAAGAACAAAGATTTTCTACAGAAGAATTAACTATTAGAACAGCAAGACACAAGATATCTCCTTGGCTGTTAAGTGAGGAGCGTTTCTTACCTATCGCTTGTTAAAGGATAGGGAAACGAATTATCTTGTAGGTTTATTCAATTAGAATGATCTTCTTATATTCTTCAATCAACATCTTTGATTTAGAGCTCTACATTTAAAATTGAAGAACAAACGCCTAATCTAATGAAGTTGTCGAATCCTCGTAAATCCTCTGAAGAGCTATTTATTTATTTTTTTATTTTATTCGGCCTTAATGATTTTATATGGTTCTTATTTTATTATATCTTCAAGATTTAACCACGATCTTTTATTCATTCCAGAAATTCCCTAATACGTAATAAAATTTTACAATATATATATATATATATATATATATATATATATATATATATATATATATATATATATATATATATATATATATATATATATATATATATATATATTGAAGCCAAAAGGGGTGGGGGCGACCCCTTTGATGGTTGTATGTTTTTGAATGAAGCTTGCAATCGCAAGACAGTCACGAAACCAAATAGCAGGCTCCACGACAGGATTATTGAATCAAAAGGCAGGTTTCTCTATTTATTACACAAATAAATTTTTCACTCCAGTTTGAAATACAGCTCAGTACAAACACAGTAGATACGAAGATAAAACACAAAAACCCAGTCTATGTAAATAATAATAAAAAAAATACATATAAACAATGCTTCATTTAGGTGAATCTTAAAATATGTACATGAGAAATAACCTACATGTAACACATGGGTGCTCATGAACAACGTGCGCAACCCTACATGAATACATGCAAAAATACAAGCATATATATATATATATATATATATATATATATATATATATATATATATATATATATATATATATATATATATATATATATATATATATATATATATATATATATATATATATATATATATATATAGGCTTAACTCGTTAGTAATAAAAATAAAACAAAAAAAAATGACTTCTATGGTACCGGACAACAATTAATATGTGAAAAAGAATATTTTGCAAAATCGTAACGGTGCCTAGCGTAGCAACCGTCAAACATACTATTTGGGAACTCCATCGTTGGTATGGCCGTTTTTGTTTTACATAAATGCATAAATATACATCCTAGAAAAGAAAACTAAATCTGTGTGCGCGTGGCATCCTGCACATAACCGTACATATATAAATCCCTACATACAAAAGAAAAATACCTATATACATAAAACCATACATAACGTGTATACACATCGTATATATATATATATATATATATATATATATATATATATATATATATATATATATATATATATATATATATATATATATATATATATATATATATATATATATATATATATATATATATATAGTGGGGAACAACAAATACCGGCTGTTCCCTAATTAATTTATTAAGGAATTAGTACTGACTGCTAAACATACCTAAAGCAATATAATTGGCAGATAACGGCACCGTAGAACTTTAAAGCGGCGCAATCACTAGTGTTTGAAGGGCGAGGAAACGTGATTTGTAGTTGGAATTTGTGGTACGGAACTATGGGGAGAAAAGAAAAAACAAAACGGGTAACAGCTTTAAGTCAGAGCTTCAAAAATAGCATTTGCAATATTGCACGATCTTGATTACTCTAGGAATTAATTTCCCTTACCTCTTATCCAACCAAAGAAATTATTAACACAAAATCAAGGAAACAATTTCGGAGCCCTAAGCTGAAATCTGCGATGGTAGAGAAGTACGTCTCTACCCCAAAAATGGCGGACCCAAAAAGCGAAAGCGTGGTCCACGCTAGCTGCGATTAGCAAAACGAAGCAGGAGGGAGAAGGAAAACCACGCGGTATTCCAAGAAAAGTCTCTAAAACATTTTAGGGATTTTTAGCTTGATTGCGTTGTTGAGCCCGCTATAATATATATATATATATATATATATATATATATATAATATATATATATATATATATATATATATATATATATATATATATATATATATATATATATATATATATATATATATATATATATATATATATATATATATATATATATATATATATATATCCTTTAAATCTATTAATAGTAGGTGATCCTCAAGGATCTGTCCTATCCCCAACACTTTTTCTACTTTTCATTAATGATCTTCCTTCTGTTACTTCATCTCCTATCTACTCCTATGCTGATGACTCCATCCTTCATTACTCTTTTCAATTTGAAAGGCGTCCCTCTCAACAACAGTTACTAGATGCAAGGAGGGTTGCCTTGGAGCAGCTGACCTCTGATCTATCTCGTATTTCGAATTGGGGAAGAGAGAACATGGTTGTTTTCAATGCCACCAAAACTCAATTCCTCCATCTCACTACTCGACACAATCTTCCACATAACTATGATATCTTCTTCGAAAACACACATCTCAGACCTTCATCTGTTCTTAATATTCTCGGTGTTTCCTTTTCTTGTGATCTTTCTTGGAAAGATCACATTACTTCTCTTTCTAAGCAAGCTTCTAAGAGGTTCGGAGTTCTAAGGCGCCTTCAGTATTTCTTCACTCCACCCCAGTTGCTTGCTCTGTATAGGGGTGTTGTTCGCCCCTGTATGGAGTATGCTTCGCACATCTGGGGTGGTTCCACATATACAGCTCTCCTAGAGAAGGTGGAGTCTATGGCATTTCGTCTCATCAACTCTCCTGCTCTTACTCTCTTCAATCTCTTTCTGCCCGTCGAATTGTTGCGTCACTTTCTCTATACTATCGCTATTGCAATGGACACTGCTCTTCTGAACTCTCTCGTCGCATACCTCCTCCATTGAGAAGAGCTCGTGCGACTCGACTTTCTACACAGTCGCATCCTTTGTCTGTTTAACTCTCTGACCCCAGACTCAACCGCTATGCTCTGTCCTACATGTACTCTACTGGTAAAATCTGGAACACACTCCCTTCTTCTATTTTCGTAACTTCCTATGACTTACACACCTTCAAACGTCGTGTATCAGGTCATGTCGGCCTTTAATTTGACCATTCCGTTTTTACCCCTAACTCTGGTGGAATAGTAGTAGGCCTCTGGCCTTTGCCCACCAGAGGTAATATAAATATATAATATATATATATATATATATATATATATATATATATATATATATATATATATATATATATATATATATATATATATATATATATATATATATATATATATATATATATATATATATATATATATATATATATATATATATATATATATATATATATATATATATATATATATATATATATATATATATATATATATATATATATATATATAGCCTTGTTCCTCAGAGGCCCCGGTCAAACATAATATGGAACACCACATTGAGACCTCTGGCTCTGCAGTTTTCGCTCATCCTCGAAGACTCGCCCTTGAGAGGCTTAAGGTTGCTCGAGCTGAGTTTGAGCACATGCTTGAGCTTGGTATCATCCGCCCTTCCAAATCAGCATGGTCCTCTCCTCTTCATTTGGTTCCCAAGGCTACTCCAGGTGACTGGAGGCCCTGTGGGGACTACCGTGCCCTGAATGCTGCGATTGTGCCTGACAGATACTCTCTGCCACACATTCAGGACTTTACCTCCCATCTGCATGGCAGTACAATATTCTCTAAGGTGGATTTGGTGCGAGCATATCACCAGATTCCTGTTGCCCCAGAGGATATTCCCTAAAACTGCCATCACCACGCCTTTTGGGTTGTTCGAGTAAACCCGCATGCCCTACGGCCTCAGGAACGCGGCACAGACCTTCCAGCGCTTCATGGACTCAGTGCTCCGCGGCCTTCCTTTCTGCTGGGCATATCTCGACGACCTCCTCATTGCCAGCTCCTCTCCTGAGCTGCACAAGTCCCACCTGCAGGCTGTTTTCACCAGGCTGCAGGAATTTGGCATCAGGGTGAACCCTGGACAAGTGTGTTTTAGGTGTTCCATCACTTACCTTCTTAGGGCACACTATTTCACCTTCAGGAGTTCTACCCCTTCAGGATAGAGTCTCCGCCATTCGTCAGTTTCCTCTTCCTGAAACTCAGCGTCAACTTCGACAATTTCTTGGCATGATAACCTTCTATCATCGCTTCATTCCTTCGGCTGCAGCTCTTCCAACACCTCTTACTTCTCTGCTAAAGGGGAAGAAACGAGGACAGTCTACCAAGGTCACTTGGTCGGATGCTGCTCGGCAGGCTTTCTCTGACGCTAAGTCTGCTCTCGCTGAAGCTACTCTTCTCGTCTTTCCGCAGGAGTCTGCTCCCACTCGCCTTCAGGTAGATGCCTCCGACTTCGCCGTCGGGGGTGTCCTGCAGCAGTACCAGAATGAGATGTGGGTGCCTCTTGCCTTCTTTTCTAAAAAGCTCCAACCGGCTGAGACACGGTACAGTGCTTTCAGTCGGGAGCTTCTTGCCATGTATCTGGCAACAAAGCACTTCCGGTATTTTCTCGAAGGATGTTCCTTCCACATTTTGACTGATCATAAGCCTGTCACCTTCGCTATGCAGTCTTGTCAGGAACGCCATTCCCCTAGAGAAGCTTGCCATCTGGAATATGTCTCTCAGTTCACCACTGACATCCGGCATATTCACGGCATCGACAACCACACTGCTGATGCTCTCTCTCGGATAGAGATTAACGCAAGTTCTTCTCTATTCCCGGTAGATTTCGAGGGCATGGCAGCTGCACAGGAGTCAGAGGACATCCCTCTTCCTGATACTACTTCTCTTCACCTGCCTGGTATTGCTCGACCACTCGTCTGTGATACTTCTACAGGTTCTCCTCGACCATTGGTCCCTTCCTCCTTCAGGAAACAGGTCTTCCACTCACTGCATGACCTTCGCCCATCCAGGGATTTCGGCCACACAGAAGCTGGTTGCTTCACGTTTTGTATGGCCGAACATGCAGAGTGATCTCAAGACTTGGGCACGCGCTTGCCTCTCCTGCCAGAGGACCAAGGTCCATCGTCACACCAAGGCTCCCCTTGGTGAGTTTCTGCCTCCAGGTGACGGGATTCAACATGTTCATGTTGATCTCGTCTGTCCTATCCCTCCCTCAGATGGTTGCTCTTACCTTCTCACTTGTGTCGACCGCTTCACTCGCTGGCTAGAGGCTATTCCAATCCCCAATATAACTGCAGAAACGGTTGCTAAGGCCTTCGTAGCACAATGGGTCTCTTGTTATGGAGTGCCGGAGACGATCACTACTGATCAGGGTCGTCAGTTTGAGTCATATCTGTGGCGTAATTTCATGTCTCTTCTTGGCACTTCTCGTATTCGCACTTCTGCTTACCATCCTGCAGCTAATGGGATGGTAGAGCGTTTTCACAGGCAGCTTAAGGCTTCTCTGGCTGCTCATCCTCGCTCGGAACATTGGACTGAAGCACTGCCTTTTGTTCTCCTCGGGATTCGCTCTGCGATGAAAGAGGACTTGCAGTGCACTTCGGCCGAACTGGTTTATGGTTCTCCTCTTCGTCTTCCAGGTGAATTCTTTGACCCTTCGGTTTCTCCCGCGTCTTCCGTTCCTTACACTTATATCTCTCGGCTCCGCCAGTGTTCTACTTCTTGGAAACCTTCTGCACCACGCACTCACGCTCGCACACACTCTTTCATTCCGAAAGACCTTGCAACATGTACACATGTTTTCGTAACGTCCTCGACTCTCATCGAGCTCCGCTGCAAGCTCGATATTTGGGGCCTTATAAGGTTTTAAGTCGTCGGGAGAAGACCTTCCTTCTTCAGCTCCCTTGTCGGACGGAAGTCTTCTCCATTGATAGACTTAAACCTGCCTTTTTCGAATCTTCCCCGGATCCTCCGGATGATTTTGAAGAGTCTCCTCTTCTCATTCCTTTCGTTCTTCCAACACCACATGTGCCAGATTGCCCTTCCTCTCCTACTCTTCCTACTCCTTCTTCTTCTACCGATTCGCCTCCACCACCTCCATCACCACCAGCTCCGACTGCACCGCCTGATTCACAACGTTCTTCTGGTTCTGCCTCTTCTTCAACTGGTGGAACCGCTCTTCGCCCTCCTATCCTACGTCGAACAAAGAGTGGCAGAACTGTTTGACTTCCTCTTCGCTTTCGTCTCTAACCGCTTCCATCTTTGGAGGGGGGTTCTGTAGCTAGCATGGCTCACAGCGCTTTACTATATATAAGTTATATACTGTGGTCTTTTCTTCTTCTTTTTTATACTTGTGTGATGTGGCTATAGACTAGCGCCTTTTTCTACCGAGGCTTTTTTGTGTGATCATCGTGTATTATTCATATTTTCGCTACTACTGTAATCAACTTCGTCTATTGCAACATCAATTTGTGTTTACCAGACATTACAGTGTATTATACAACCATCACTAATATTGCACCTCAAGCAATATTTTGTTTACCAGCACAGTGTCCTTCAGAGTATCCTTATCCATCAGAAGGTGCTTTTGGATCTATCATACACTGCAGGATAATTACCAGCCATCAGTGAAGTCTGCTTCCTTCTCTGGGTATTGCCAAGCTGACACTTACTAGATAGGGTTCTTGTCATTGTTCCTGTAATTATTTAATTGTTGTACATCCATAATCGTTTATTTTGTGTAAATAAAAGAACAAAACCCGGCCTTCGTTATTGTACCCTCCAACCATCAACCATAAAGTATTTCTTTTAATAAAAATTTATTATTATTATTTATCAATACAACACAAATCATGGTATTGTCCCATTGATTTATTGTAAAACTGCTTCAAATCAGCGTATATATATATATATATATATATATATATATATATATATATATATATATATATATATATATATATATATATATATATATATATATATATATATATATATATATATATATATATATAACACACACACAAAGAGAGAGAGAGAGTGTGTGTGTGTGTGTGTTCTTAAATTGCAATTTGAATAAAAAAAGAGAAATTTTCATTATTAATCCCTATATAAATTTATTATATTCATGCTTGGTTGGGAAACAGACTTTTAAATTTTATAATTTGCTTTGTTAAAAGTATCTAAGTGGTGTCATAAATCAAAGATAAAATACATTGTATATAATGATATTTTTGGGAGTTTGGAATACAGTTGCAAATAATAGCATAGGTCAAAAATCGTTATTTATATTAGTACCTATTCCTGTACTTAATTTCTATTATTTAAAATTTTTTTTTGCGGATTTTCCCAACTTATCTCGAACAAGCATATGAATTCACTATAATAATGAAATTGGTATCTCCCAATGTAATTCTTGTGTGTGATTGGACGATAGCAGCATCAAAAAATTGGACGTCAATATATAATTTATGAATGAAAATATTTAATTATTAAATATAAAACATATAAATGAACATAAATAGTAGATTTCATTGAACGAATATCATTTCAACGTTTCTTAGGGCTATCTTTGAACAGGTAATTTTACTAATCAATTTCATTTTTATTCGTTACACTTACTTTAGTAATGTGATTATAACTTTGTTATATCAAAATTGACTCATAATCCTATGATTTTATAAAAAAAGAATATTGGTATGCTTTTTCCAGGATTTGAATAATTAGTTGAATTAATCTGTATATTAGAGGTTTATAAGTATTCATCATTCTTATTTCGTGATTAAAATCAAAAGTTGCATATCATTAAGTAGTTTGACTTGAGTAAGACAGTAAGTATTCATGTATCACTCATATGAAAATAAACTTAAGAGAAAACCGTGTCTTTTATTAACTTGCTTAACAAAAACATACCATTACATTCGTACTTCACTAAATTAACATTATTTTTTTTCAGTCACTTGTAATCAATTTCATTATACCAATCTATACAATGTAGTTAACATCTCAAAGAAAAGGAAAATAATCATTACTCATCATTTATGTCCATCTACCCAATGATTTACTTTACAAATTTTTTAAAAAAATGTATTTAAGAGTTTTTTTTATATATAACTAAAAAAAACTTAAGTCTTATTACAAAGACATTCAATTTTGGGTTCAACATTATGAGGCATTATTTTGTTTTGAAAAACGGTACAGCAAGTTATAGTAGACAAGTTTTAAATGAGGGATATACTGGGTAAAATGTAAAATATTTCATAAATATCCTACACTTTCAAATCTCTAAATGAAGAAAATTTTAATCTAAATGTTGGAGACGTCTGTTTGAACAGAAAATGTATGGAGACCAAAATGAATGTTTATGATAAAAATAATATTTAAATTAAATGATAATAATTCATGATGCCGCAAAATGAGTTTTCTTTTCAGAAACCAGAAACATTTTACACTTTTTGAAAATTCATTTTAGATTATTGATCAGAGTCAACTGGCTTCAAAAGTTAATTACTATGTATGATTATAATTTGCTAGGCTATTGTAAAAAAGCAAGAGAACCTTCTTTGAACTGTATGACTAATAAGTAACTTAAAACCTTGTCTAAGCACATTTTATTATTTATTAACAAGTCTAGAATATCAGGAATTGATAATACATATATATATATATATATATATATATATATATATATATATATATATATATATATATATATATATATATATATATATATATATATATATATAATATATATATAATATATATATATATATATATATATATATATATCTTTAAAACCACTAGGATAAAACAATAAATAGGTAAAAGGGGGAGACGTTGATAATAAAACATTAAAAACGAAAAGAATAGAAGTAAGGTTAACTTTAAAACGGCGCAATATTTCAGTTGTTATCAAGCGCACGCAATTGAAGAGAGTAGTAAAGTAAAAAGGATGATTAAATGAAGAACGCACTTATTTAAAAGAATGGGGGCTGGATGAACATACGAACAAAATTTAAAATTAGAGGCAAAGAGCGCTGGCGCGGAAAATAACAAACTTATTAATAAACACATGCGCACAATGATATATACACAATGATAATAACAATAGTAATAATAATATCAATAATGATAACAATGATAATAATAATGATGATAAAAATAATGACAATAATACCGATAATAATAACAGCAAGTATGATAAAGATAATAATAACAGCAAGTATGATAACGATAATAATAATAACAATAATAATAATGATAACAATAATAATAATTTAGTGTGTCAGAACGAAGGGAGAGAGACTATAGTTTTAAAAGTGATTTTATGTAGCCAATAGTGAAGTGATCTAGGTCGAAAAAACCGGGAGAGGAATTAAAATTATTATAATTCATTGTGAAGAAAGATTCAACCAATCTGTTATTGTTTTTTCTGTTTGAACGGTAGACAAATTTGGCTGCATTCCAATTAATTGCATGATTTTCCATTATGTGAGTGAAGATTGCATTACTTTTATTAAGACGTTGTATATCTGTTTTGTGTTTTGAAAAAGGCGGGACTGTAATGTTTTTAGGGTTTCACCATAGTATGATTTTTGGCAAGTATTGCAAGGGATCTTATACACACCTCCGGACTGCACAGTATTTGATGTGTTATTTTTGATCAAATTTTTGTGGAAAGTGTCTGAAAAAGTAAAACTAGACCAATATTAAGTGCATTTTTTAGGGTAAAACGTAATTTTAACAGAAAAATGGCGTATGGAACTATTATTAAATTTGAGGGGGTTTCACGTGGAGGCGGGATATAGTTTTCAAATATGCGTTGACGTTCTTTATGGTATTGTTTCTGTATGAAGTAATGAGTGTAACCTAGGTCCAAGAACATTTGTAAAACAAGTGTAAGTTCGTCGTCCATGTATATCGGATCTGTGAGAGTAAGTGAGCGTGTGAAAGAATTGAATATTATATTCTTTTTGATATAGTCTGGATGGTCTGAAAATGCATGGAGGGATTTGTTTTTTGTAGTGGGTTTCCTGAAAATTTTGAATGTAAGATTGTTATTATTTTGTACAATGGAAAGATCTAGGAAAGAAATGATATTGTTGATTTGGAGTTCATAAGTGAACTTTATGGAGGGTATTAGGTCGTTCATATGTGTTAAGAAGGGGAGGATGGGAAAGTTGTTGGGTACTATTGCGAGTATGTCATCAACATATCTAAACCAGGAGTGTATAGAATGGAAAAGGGGCTACATTTGGAAGTAGCTGGGATTCAAAAAACTCCATATAAATGTTAGCGACTATGGGACTCAGGCTACTACCCATCCCAGCGCCGAAAATTTGTTTATAAAATTTATTATTAAAGGAGAAAACGTTTGTTTAAGGCAAAATTCTATGAGTAGTATAAAATTATTAATGGGTATGGGTAAATCCATGTGTATTAATTTTGTTGCAAGAAAATCTAAAAAGTGCGGTATAGGTACATTAGTGTACAGACTGGTAACATCGAAACTGATGAGAGAGTGGTCAGATGGGATGGTAGTACCAAAGCGTTCTCTGAAATGTGATGAATTTTTTATATGGAAATTGGAAATAGTGCCAAGTAGGGGAGAGAGAATTTTGGTTAACCATTTATTAAGCTTGCAGAAATTATCATTCCGCGCCTGAGCTCTCTGCCTCTAATCTAAAATTTTGTTTGTATGTTCATCCAGCTCCCATCCTTTTAAATAAGTGCGTTCTTCATTTAATCATCCTTTTTACTTTACTATTTCTTCAATTGCGCTTGATAAGAGAGTTTTAGTTGACATCTCTGAAATATTGCGCCGTTTTAAATTTAACCTTACTTCTATTCTTTTCGTTACTAATGTTTTATTATCAACGTCTCCCCCTTTTACCTATTTATTGTTTTATCCTAGTGGTTTTAAAAGACATATAATAATATCAGAGTGCGA
>SEYY01017450.1:0-17500 GCA_009176605.1 Armadillidium nasatum
TATATATTTGGAGAACTGTTCAGTAGGAAAAAATTCTCGAACAGAATTTCCGGCTTTTTTGAGGCCTCTTTAGCAACCATTGTGATATGTGGTTTCCAAGAAAGTTTATGGTTAATGTTTAGACCAAGAATGTTAATGATATTTACAGGTGAAACGGAAGTTACATCTTGGAAGATTGGAAAGTCGGAAGTTTTTTTTAAAAATATGATGAGAAGAATTTGAGTTTTTAAAGAGTTGAATTTCACAAGGTTGCTATGACTCCACCGAAAAATTCCATCCAGTTCGGCAAGAATAGAATCGGAAAGCTGAAGGCGAGACACCACACTAGAAGCAAAAGAGGGAATTGATTTGAAAAGAGTAGTAGAATGTAGAGCTGAGTCTCAGCATAAGAGTGAACAGAATTAGAAGTTCAGTTGTGAAGATCGTTAATGAAAAGTAAGAATAAAGTTGGAGATAAAGTTGGAGATAAATAATAATAATAATAATAATAATAATAATAATAATAATAATAATAATAATAATAATAAAAAATAAATAAATAAAAAAAATAATATAAAAAAAAAAAAAAAAAAAAAAAAAAAAAAAAAAAAAAAAAAAAAAAAAAAAAAAAAAAAAAAAAAAAAAAAAAAAAAAAATATAATATATATATATATATATATATATATATATATATATATATATATATATATATATATATATATATATATAATATATATAATAAATCAATTAATAGGAAAAAAAAAAACTACTTAAATCTTAAAACAATAATATATATATATATATATATATATATATATATATATATATTAATATATATATTATTATAAAAGAGGAAGCATCATACGTCAATAGATTGAAGTAAGGAAGAGGATGAAATAATTCATCAATAAATAATAGGTTTGAGGAAGCAAAATAATATATTACCCGATAGTTAATGACGCTTTCAGAAGTGATCTATGATTCATTATCTTTTTTATATTTTATTACTGTAAAAAATATTGTCAATGGAGTAAATTATTCAGAAAATTTCTTTCATTAATTTCAAAAAAATTTTTTTTTATTTAAAAAAAAAAAAAAAAAAAATAAATAATATATATATATATTATTATATATATATATATATATTATATATATATATATATATATATATATATATATATATATATATATATATATATATATATATATAATATATATATATATAGAGAGAGCCTCTTGCCAAAAATATCTCCAACTACTGCAATCCTCATTTTTTTTTTTTCTGTTATTAGCTCTCATGAATCTGTAGCTAACAACACTATTGCAGGAGAAGCTAATAACATCGGCCACCTTTTTTTATACAAATCCACCCTGGAAGGTTCCGTATCCATCCTCTTAGTCCTTCTTCTCTCAGGTACCCTATGTTTTTACTCTTAATTAATCATTAATCCAAAAATCTTTGAACATTAGAAAAGCTAGTTTGTAGGATGTCATTCCTCACAGTATTTTGATGAATTTCGCTTCCGAGGTATCGCGTGTTTTTACTCATCTCTCCTCCTCCATAAAACTAATAATTTTTTTTCAGTGCTGAAAACACACATAAGTTAAGCTATTCCTGAAAAAGAGTAGCAGAGTAGCCTCTCTGGTCATTCCAATTATCTTTCTGTAGCTTTAACTTGTATTCTATCTAAAATGTTCGAAAATATTTTTAATTCTCATTTCCTTTATCATCTGGAATCTTATTCCAATTTTTCTGATCATCAGTTTGGTTTTTGCCACTCGAGGTCTTCAGATACTATTTTGCTGATCTATAGTCTTCTGCCATATGGAGTATGGAATATTCAAAGCTTTTGACCGGGTATGGCACGCGTTGCTATACTCTTTAAGCTCCCTTCCTTTGGATTTCCTCCTTTCCTTTCTTCACTCATATCTATTTTTCTCTCAAATCGCTCCATATCAACATTTATCGATACAGAGACTTCTTCTTCTTTCCCTATTAATATGAGTGTTCATCAGGACTCTGTTTTATCTCCTATTTTATTTCAATTTTTTCATCAACGACCACCTCAGCTGTATTCAAACTCTGTTCATTGTTACGTCAATGACTCAACCCTCTCCTTTTCTATTTCTAGAGCTGTTTCTTGATTTTGATTTCTTTCTTACCATTCTGGCAGGTATTTCTAGTCAAGTTCATCTCTACCTTGTGAATTTTACTCTTTAAAAACTCATCTCAACATTCATATCTCTTTCGGCTGCTCTGCTGTCTCACCCATGAATAGCAAAAACATTCTTGGTCTAAATTTAAATAGCAAATTGTCTTGGAAACCACTTATCCCAAAGATTTCGAAGATAATCTCAAAAATATATATTTTGAGGATCGTTAAATATTTTATCGGAATATCTGTTCAGTAAAATGAGATCATTCAGCCAAAAATTGACTTATTTTAAGAAGTGGTTATAACATCATTATTATTAGACAAGATTATCTTCTAAAATATCATTCATCATTTACTTGTTTCCTGTTTTTTTTTTTGTTTTTTTTAAATTTATTTTCCAATATAATTAATTTATTCTATTTTACTTGCACCATATTATTATAAGTTTTGCTCATTCGTAATTCATCCATGTTTTTTTTTTTTTCCTTACACATCACTACTACTCACGGGCAAAGCCCTATTCAAGGATGGGTGCACTTGTAATTCAATATCGAATTATTAAGAAATAAAATTCTGATTCGATAAGAAAATTTAATATTATAATTCCTTTTTGAAGGTTTCAATGAAATAAAATTCATTAATAATTCCTTTAAAAAGAGTAGGAGTAATATGTCATTTTTGATAATAATAGTTTTAATAGTTTTCTAATAGTTCTTTTAAAAACAATTTTGATAATAATAGTTTTAATAGTTTTCTAATAGTTCTTTTAAAAACAATTTTGATAATAATAGTTTTAATAGTTTTCTAATAGTTCTTTTAAAAACAATTTTGATAATAATAGTTTAAATAGTTTTCTAATAGTTCTTTTAAAAACAATTTTGATAATAATAGTTTTAATAGTTTTCTAATAGTTCTTTTAAAAACAATTTTGATAATAATAGTTTTAATAGTTTTCTAATAGTTCTTTTAAAAGCAATTTTGATAATAATAGTTTTAATAGTTTTCTAATAGTTCTTTTAAAAGCAATTTTGATAATAATAGTTTTAATAGTTTTCTAATAGTTCTTTTTAAAAACAATTTTGATAATAATAGTTTTAATAGTTTTCTAATAGTTCTTTTAAAAACAATTTTGATAATAATAGTTTTAATAGTTTTCTAATAGTTCTTTTAAAAGCAATTTTGATAATAATAGTTTTAATAGTTTTCTAATTTTTTTAAAAACAATTTTGATAATAATAGTTTTAATAGTTTTCTAATAGTTCTTTTAAAAACAATTTTGATAATAATAGTTTTAATAGTTTTCTAATAGTTCTTTTAAAAACAATTTTGATAATAATAGTTTTAATAGTTTTCTAATAGTTCTTTTAAAAACAATTTTGATAATAATAGTTTTAATAGTTTTCTAATAGTTCTTTTAAAAACAATTTTGATAATAATAGTTTTAATAGTTTTCTAATAGTTCTTTTAAAAACAATTTTGATAATAATAGTTTTAATAGTTTTCTAATAGTTCTTTTAAAAACAATTTTGATAATAATAGTTTTAATAGTTTTCTAATAGTTTTTTTAAAAACAATTTTGATAATAATAGTTTTAATAGTTTTCTAATAGTTCTTTTAAAAGCAATTTTGATAATAATAGTTTTAATAGTTTTCTAATAGTTCTTTTAAAAACAATTTTGATAATAATAGTTTTAATAGTTTTCTAATAGTTTTTTTAAAAACAATTTTGATAATAATAGTTTTAATAGTTTTCTAATAGTTCTTTTAAAAACATTAGGAGTAATATCTCAGAATTAATAATAATAGTTATAATTGTTTTCTAATTGTTTTTTTGAAAACAGTTTGAGTAATAACTCAATCTGAGTAATACCTTTTCGAATTTTATTTAACAATGTAAATTATTAATTATTTGCAAGTATTTATTTGTCATATATTATAATTTTGAATCACCGTCATTATCGTTATCATTATAACTAATATTCTCAAAATCAAATTACTTTTTTTTATTTTTCATTCATCATATCTGATCTTTAAATTTTCTTTTTTTTCTTTCCTTCATATAAATAATTGCCACAATAAATTAAAATAAAGTTTTTATTTTTTATTTTTTTATATTTTTTTATCTTTTTATTTTTTATTTTTTTATATTTTTTTATCTTTTTATTTTTTATTTTTTAATAATAATCTAATTTAAAACAGTTAATGGTCACTAGCTAGTCTTTGAGAAAAATTTTGCTTCATTAAAATAAACCATTTTAGAAAATGCTAAAATTAACTATTTTTGAAACATGATCTTTCATCTTATTATTTCTACTTTCACTCCTTCTTGATTTTAATTCTAAAGATGTTTAGATAAACCAATTTTTACAACATATGTTCTCTTCGTCATAAATCAAAGAATTATGGTTACTATCACAATATTAAACAAAATTATCTTAATAACAATTTATTAAACAGTTTTTAAATAGTTTTCCTAAATATTTTAAAAATAAATGTTCAATTAATAAAAAGAATCTACATTTATTAGTATATGGTGTATGAAACAAACAAAAAAGCTTCGCTACTATAATTCTGTATATGTTGCATATACGAGTATACTAATACAACCCAAATAAAAGACCACTTTTTATTGCTTAATTAACCCAACTAGCATCATTCTTCCTAAGTCATATATGAGAGACTTATTTCCCTGCTAAAAAAAAAAAAAAAAAAAAAAAAAAAAAAAAAAAAAAAACCTTCTCTGAATGGAGTGAAGAGGACGATTACGATGATTGACAGTTATTTTATCGTTGCCTTTATTATATAGGCTGCGCCATTTTGGTTTCGTTTCCTTTGTAATTCATTCCAGGAAATGGACCAATATTTTTTGTCTCTAGAGGATCTACTTTCAAAGGTAAAGTGAATGAAGTAAAGCGACTCTTTTTAAAGCTGCACAATACAATCTACTAACAATAGAAACAGCAATATATATATATATATATATATATATATATATATATATATATATATATATATATATATATATATATATATATATATATATATATATATATATATATATATTGTATATGTGTGTGTGTGTGTGTGTGTGTGTGTGTGTGCTGCAAAATTAGTGGTAAAAAATTGAACAGTAAGTGAGGAAGGCCAAATTGACATATTTAAATTATGCACATACTCGTATGTTCACAAATGCTTATTTTTAGTTTAATTGTTAAGAGTAGGTAAACGGTGAAAATCGAACACCGATAGGCAAGTCTAACATTTATTGTTCATAAACATTATTTATTGACTCGATAAGTGTGTCATATATGAGGCTCCTCATGTACACTAAATAGCAGAAATCAAGAGGATTCATTTCTGGTTACCTCGCACGTCGTGACACTGGACCATTTCGTCTGATTTTTAGATTTGAAAATTGAACATCCAGATAATTTCGTTCGCCAATATGAAAATGTGCTGAAGCCCTGTCATGTTGGTAACACTTCATCTACAGATAATCCAGGAAGAATTTCCTGAATAAATAATCTGTATGCATTTCAGGCGAGAAGTGTTGGCAAAATGTATGGTTCAATAATGTAGTTATGTACTATACCAGCTAAAACATAAAGAGCAAGCAACTGGGGTGGCGTGAAGAAATTCCGTGGGTGCCTCAGTACACCCAATCTCTAAGAAGCTTATTAGAAAGAGAAGTAATGTGATCTTTCCAAGAAAGATCACGAGAAAAAGATACACAGAGAATATTTTGCTTATTTTTAATTAGTTATTCATATATATATATATATATATATATATATATATATATATATATATATATATATATATATATATATATATATATATATATATATATATATATATATATATATATATATATATATATATATATATATATATATATATATATATATATATATATATATATATATATATATATATATATATATATATATATATATATATATATATATATATATATATATATATATATATATATATATCAAAGGAGTAACTAAATGCAACAAAAGAGATGCTTCGCGATTTAACAATGTTACTGACAACGATTGCGATTTTTCTTCTCTATTTTTCGTTATTTTCTGTCTGTCTATCTGTCTGTCTGTCTGTCTGTCTGTCTGTCTGTCTGTCTCTCTCTCTCTCTCTCTCTCTCTCTCTCTCTCTCTCTCTCTCTATATATATATATATATATATATATATATATATATATATATATATATATATATATATATATATATATATATATATATATATATATATATATATATATATATATATATATATATATATATATATATATATATATATATATATATATATATATATATATATATATATATGAACACATGTTTTAGAGCTGCTCATCCAACTCGCTTAACTTAATTGGTCAGCGAGTTGGATGAGCAAACCTAAAAATTTTATTCATAAAAATTGTTTGCGAGAGTGGGGGGGGGGGAAAGATCTGACCTGTTGTTTTGGCCCGAGCATGGTTGGAAGGGTCCTTAAGGTTGGTTAGCATGAATAGATATTTCATGTACCTTCTCTGGTTTTTAATTTGAACCGTCGTGGCGCAGAGGTAGCACTCTTCTGTACCTTTTTAAACCGTCAGAGTTCGAGTCTCCCTTTGACAAACTTTAAGCACGAGTTTATTATATATATATATATATATATATATATATATATATATATATATATATATATATATATATATATATATATATATATATATATATATATATATATATATATGTGTGTAATTATAATAGAGTTAAATAAAAAGAAAGTTTATTCATAACCGCTCCAAAAAAGATAAATTTACTTCTACTGTTACTCCTTATTACTTTCTCAAATAAGATCAATATGAAAAATAATTTTTTTGGCTCTAATTATAGTGTGTAATTGGGCTCCCGAAGAGACAGACACAAAGGAATGGTTCTCCTTCATAAAATAATTATATTTATCGATAATTGTCTCTGCTTAATGAGATCGTAATATTAATATATATATATATATATATATATATATATATATATATATATATATATATATATATATATATATATATATATATATATATATATATATATATATATATATATATATATATATATATATATATATATATATATATATATATATATATATATATATATATATATATATATATATATATATATATATATATATATATATATATATATATATATATATATATATATATATATATATATATATATATATATATATATATATATATATATATATATATATATATATATATATATATATATATATATATATATATATATATATATATTTTCATGCAAAATCCTAGCTCATTTGTTTATACAATTTTAAGATTTTTTATTTTGACGACTTTCTCAAGTTTCCAGACGATCGAGGGCGTTGCTTGTTTTTTATTTGGTCTCGAACTTATTTTAGGACCTGAATGATGAACTAAGGATGTGAGTTCGAAAACTCATTCTCTTTTTCATAATTTTTTTAAGCTACTTCAATTAAGTTTTAAATATTTCCTAAAAGGGAATTTGTTATTATTGCTATTAATATATATATATATATATATATATATATATATATATATATATATATATATATATATATATATATATATATATATATATATATATATATATATATATATATATATATATATATATATATATATATATATATATATATATATATATATATATATATATATATATATATATATATATATATATATATATATATATATATATATATATATATATATATATATATATATATATATATATATATATATATATATATACGAAGGGAGGTTAAAAAGTTCTTGCAAAAGGACAAAAAATATTTTTTTAATAAACAAACATAAACAAAATGCAGTTATTTTTCAACATAGTCTCCCTCTAAGTCAATACCCTTTTTGAAGGCGGTGTTTCCGATTAATTTCATTCGGAAGAATATTTTTCCCCTCGTTGTGTACAAATCTGAAACAACAATTTTTGCATGATGTACACTCTTAAATTGGGTGCCTGTAATGTCCACCAGCGTTCGGCAAACATCAGAAATGTAGTAAATTTAAAGGGCAACATGTCCTGATACACGGGGTTTGAAAGTGCGTAACTCAAAGGAAGTTGGGAAAACAGATAAAGGGAGTATTTTTCACACTTTACTAGTTGAGTACATATTAGATTGAGCATAGTGGTTAAGGTTGGAGTCAGAGAGTTGAACAAAGAAAGGATGAGACTGTGTAGAATGTCGACACGTACGAGCCCTCCTCAATGGAGGCGGTATGCGAAGGGTGGAGCGCAGTATCCATTGTAATAACGATAGTATAGAGAGAGTGTGACGCAACAATTCGACAGGCAGAAAGACACCGGAGAGAAGTAGTGAGAGAAGAAGAATGGATTAGACGAAAAACCCTAGACTTCACCTTTTCAATAAGTGGAATCACTTCAAATATGTGAAGCGTGCTCCTTATAAAGGCAAGCAACTGGGATGGCAAAAAAAAAAAATTTAAAACACCTCAAAACACACACAGGCTCTTAGAAGCTTTCTTAGAAAAAGAAGTAATGCGGTCTTTCCAAGAACGATTACCAAAAAAGAAACACAGAGAATATTAAGGACGGACGAAGGTTTGAGATGTATTTTTTCTAAGAAGATGTCATAGTTGTGTGAAGTTTATGTGGAGTAGAGAGATGGAGAAACTGAGATATTAAGACATTGTAAACAACCATGTTTCTTTTTAAAAAAAGTTTATTAAGGAAAAGTAGAAAAAGTGTTGGGGATGATCAGAAATCTAAGGAACACCACAATAAATTGATATATATATATATATATATATATATATATATATATATATATATATATATATATATATATATATATATATATATATATATATATATATATATATATATATATATATTCAGTATATATATATACAGTATATATATAATAAATAATCTTCATCCCACAAGATGGACTTACGTCCTGTCAGTGGGATCTTTCGAGGAAGATCCTTGGGTTTCAAGAGCCCAAGGCAGTTAGAGCTGGTTGGGCCAGGCCTATGGCGGATGCCGGAGATTATTTCCCACCAGTGACAAGAGAACTTCACTAATGTACTCCTTTAACGACTGATTTATTTGGAGCTAAGCGCAAGGGGAAACTGCTCCCATTTCCCGTCCCAACAAGGCTTCGAATACTGGTACTCTCGCTTGCTAAATATATATATATATATATATATATATATATATATATATATATATATATATATATATATATATATATATATATATATATATATATATATATATATATATATATATATATATATATATATATATATATATATATATATATATATATATATATATATATATATATATATATATATATATATATATATATATATATATATATATATATATATATATATATATATATATATATATATATATATATATATATATATATATATATATATATATATATATATATATATATATATATATATATATATATATATATATATATATATATATATATATATATATATATATATATAAAACTATACATGCATGGAAATATAATCCTTTAAGGCGCCCAATGTCTTTCAACACCAGAGACAAAATTTTCCGAAATCGCTCGTTTTACTACTAGACAAAATTAAGTTGATTATTTTTTTATTTTATTTTATTTTATTTTTTATTTTTCATTTTTTTTAAATGTCATGAAATCAGGAAGAAAATATAATTTCATGCAACTATTCTAAATGTGATAGTAATAATAAAAATAAGAACAAATTTTATTACAATCAAAAGAATAAGAAGAAAATAAAATTACAATCTAATTTAAAAGATTTTAAGAAAAAGAAAATTTAGTTAAAATGGAAAGAAAAAGTTAAAATAAAAACAAAAATAAAATATTAGAGAAAATTTTGGGAAAGTAAATATTTAGTTAAAGAGCACTTTATTTTATTTCAAAAGTTAAATAAAATCTTGAGCAAAAATATTCTTGCAGATTTGAAAATTTTAATTTTGTTTTATATATTTTGTCTGGATTCTTTTAATAAGCAATTATTAAACTCCCCTCCCTCTCTCTTTTTATATATATATATATATATATATATATATATATATATATATATATATATATATATATATATATATATATATATATATATATATATATATATATATATATATATATATATATATATATATATATATATATATATATATATATATATATATATATATATATATATATATATATATATATATATATATATATATATATATATATATATATATATATATATATATATATATATATATATATATATATATATATATATATATATATATATATATATATATATATATATATATATATATATATATATATATATAGATATAATGATCGCTTAATTAAGACTCTGCTCATTGAATTTCGCAATTGCTAAAATAGTACAGACATATTCTTAAAAGGTTTATTCAAATGGATTTTAAATTCTTAAAAGATTCAGTAAGATTTTTAAAATTTATTAAAAGTGTTAAAATTTTAATATAAATCTGCAACATATAAATTTTATGAAGAAAAATTTGTCATTTATATATTTATATATATATATATATATATATATATATATATATATATATATATATATATATATATATATATATATATATATATATATATATATATATAAGGGGAAGACGTAGCCATACAAGGGGAAGACGTAGCCATACAATTTAGCGCCATAGGGCATTTTCTCAGGAGTGAAAGGATTGGCTAGACCATTCCGTTTCACTCCGATGCCATTTGGTTCGTTCCTTTTCGAGTTTCATTTTCTCAGAGTGTCTAATGTACCCTCGTCTCATGGTACCATTTCTTCCCACCCCATTTCTTTGTATGCTTCCACATATTTACAAGCACTTACTCATCATAGATTACACACTAAAATGAAAAAATGGCCAAATATAAAGCTGAATCGGAGATACTTGAAGGGAGGCATCCAAAGAATGCAACTCATCCACCTCTCACCTTATCATTACTTGAGAGTTGGCGGCCTACGTTGACGGGGATGGTGCTGCCAAGAATTTGCATCCAGCTTGTCCCGGTGCACGATTTTTTTTTAAAATTAATTTCTGCAACATTACTGGTCTTTTTTTCTAATTTCCTTTTTGTTGAACACTACCTCTGTTCTTCTGAACTTCATCTATTGTGCTTAACCGAAACTCAGGTACTTAGGTGTGCCTACAGGAAGCCTTATTCTGTTACCACCTAATGTCTCTATTATCAATTTTAAGCCACAGGCAATGTTGCTTCTATTTGCACAACGATGTTTGTTGTTTGCTCTCATATCTCAGATTCTGAGTCTACTGAATTCTCTACTTTATTGTTTAAGCTTCTTATTTTTCACACTACCACCGCTCACTGGCAAAGCCCTATTCTCTTGCAATTCTACTGCTAAATTTATTTGTCCGATCTATTTATCTCCTAATTCTTCCGACAATAAATGTTTTTTCGACTATTTAAACTTCAAAATAGAGTACATTTTTCTTCTCCGTTCTCCGAAATCATCATTTTAGGTGATTTCATGGTTCACCAATGCCAATATTTTCTTCTCATTCTCATAATCCAGCTGATGAACTCCATATGACTTTTCTATCCAGAACAACATTGAGCAGTTGGTGCAACTCCTTACCTGTACCTGACCGGTCCAACATACTTGATCTTTTCCTAATCTCTTGTCCTTCTTTTTATTCTATTAAACTCTTTCCTCCAATGGGTTCATTTATATATATATATATATATATATATATATATATATATATATATATATATATATATATATATATATATATATATATATATATATATATATATATATATACATATATATATATATATATATATATATATATATATATATATATATATATATATATATATATATATATATATATATATATATATATATATATATATATATATATATATATATATATATATATATATATAATGCTAATGAATCTCCTTGCCGGAACTTGGCTTAGGGTTACAATTGTGTTTCCGACCTGAATTTGGTTTTCCTTTACAGTTCAATTCATTCCTGAACCTGACTAAATATTTTATTTTTAAAAGACAATTTATTCTCAAAGATTTATCCAAATTTTCCCATTTGTATTAACTTTGTTCATCCGATGTTAGAAAATTTGAATGCCGTTATCTTTTTATTATTATTATTATTATTATTATTATTATTATTATTATTATTATTATTATTATTATTATTATTATTATTATTATTATTATTATTATTATTATTATTATTATTGCTATTTTATTGTTATTATTATTATTATTATTATTATTATTATTATTATTATTATTATTATTATTATTATTATTAATAATAATAATATACTAAGTACCTGAGGTTTATTGATCAAAATATTTATAATTATCAATGTTCTATTGAGAAAATATCGTCCAATTATCTATTATAAATATTCTGTTTTTTTTTCTTTCATAATTTTTATAATGAACACTTGCCCATGTAATACACACATACATACATACATACATACATACATACATACATACATACATACATACATACATACATACATACATACGTACATACATAATACTTGCAAATGTACATACATATATACATTTCAATTCCAAAATACAGTAAGAATACTAAAAGAGCCTAACTTACTTCCACAAAAACTTTTTTTTTTTTTTTTTTTTTTTTTTTTTTTTGAAAAAGTTCACATCTCACGGGCATTGCCCTATTCGAGGAGAGGAACTTTTCTAGGTAGTATATACCTAGGATCCCGAAGTGGGATCGAACCGGCGCCCTCAAGCACGTGAGTCAATCACTTTACCGTTTGAGCCACGGTAAACTTAATCCTTTCACTAAATAAAACCGAAAGCATTTAAAATGAACCTAATCTCTTCAAATAATATTCAATTATTCACTTCGTTCTTCACAAACTCTCGTAATATAATTTCATGAAAATTTTATTCTGGTTTTTCAAAATTTTTTTATTTATTTATTTATTAAAACTAAAAAATACTTAAATTTTAAATCAGGTTTGTTTAATTCTCTTCAAATACAATTCAATTATTTTCTTCGTTTTTCACAATTTCAGGAAAATTTTATTCAAGGTTTCGAAAATTTATTTATTTATTAAAAAAATAATTAAATTTTAAGTAAGGTTTGTTTAATTTATTTGTATAATTTATTTTTCTTCCTCAGCAATTGAAGGGATATGATTTTCTTACTCATTCCAGAGTTTATGAAACCAATTATTGTCAGTAAATTTTCTTCTTTTTATAAGATTTATTTATTTATTTTAATTTTAAAAGATAAAATGACTAAGACCCAACCCTCTTTCATGCGTACACACACGCACCTATACACACACACACAAAATATATATATATATATATATATATATATATATATATATATATATATATATATATATATATATATATATATATATATATATATATATATATATATATATATATATATATATATATATATATATATATATATATATATATATATATATATATATATATATATATATATATATATATATATATATATATATATATATATATATATATATATATATATATATATATATATATATATATATATATATATATATATATATATATATATATATATATATATATATATATATATATATATATATATATATATATATATATATATATATATATATATATATATATATATATATATATATATATATATATATATATATATATATATATATATATATATATATATATATATATATATATATATATATATATATATATATATATACTATATGCTTGAGGGATTGAAATGAGCTACGCTTTAAAAAGTTTTTTAGTTTATTTATTAATTTTTTTCTTCCGAATCAAAAATATAACTATTACAATATATAATGACACAAGAGAGTTCCCTGATAAAATTTCTTATCTAATCATTTCTCTCTAATGATGACGAAATACCGAAATATGCTAAAATAAGCTTCCCGAAGGACATTCGGGTTTCTAATATGCATTCTTTTCCTTTCCTCGCTTATTTTATTTTATTTTATTTTATTTTATTTTATTTTTATTTATTTATTTTTTTTTTTTTTTTTGGTAATTTCAAGACATTTCTAATGCTGGTATTTTTGTTTTTGAATATTTTTAAATTTTTCATATGTGTATAATACGAGAACATTCTATTTTTAGTTTTTGAATATTATTCTTTGCATATGTGTATTTTTTTTTTTATTTTAAATTTTATTTATGGCTGCAGATATTTTAAATTCTGTGTCCAAAATTTCTTCTCTTTCATGAATTTTTAAAGTTGATCTCCGACATTCGTAATAAAAGTCGGAAACTTTAATCGTAAGGATGTGTTACTACCATTTTGTAAATGGGTTAAAACGTTTATATTTATAAAAAAGAAGATATAAAACAAATGAAATTATAAATTTCATTTATATATATATATATATATATATATATATATATATATATATATATATATATATATATATATATATATATATATATATATATATATATATATATATATATATATATATATATATATATATATATATATATATGTATAACGCGACAGCAAAAAATACAGAAATATATATATATATATATATATATATATATATATATATATATATATATATATATATATATATATATATATATATATATATATATATATATAATATATATATATATATATATATATATATATATATATTATATATATATATATATATATATATATATATATATATATATATATATATTATATATATATATATATATATATATATATATATATATATATATATATATATATATATATATATTATATATTATATATATAAATATTATATATATTATATATTTAATATATATATATAATATAGGACTTTGGTCCTCAAGCTCTTGGCATTTGGTGAATCTTTTGCAATTGAAAAAGGCTAGACATCATCGAAGGCTTTCGATAGAGTCTGGCACAAAGCTTTGATTTCCAAACTTCCCTCTTTCGGAATCTATCCTTCTCTCTGTGATCTTCTCTCTGATTTCCTTTCTGGTCGTTCTATAGCAGCTGTTGTAAAGACGGCCAAGAGTCCGTTCATCGAAAATCTGATCTAGTGTGTTCCTCAAGGATCTTCCTATCCCCAACACTTTTTTCTGCTTTTCATTGAATGACCTTCTTCAGCATTACTTTCATCTCATATCCACTCCAAGCAGATGAAAGCTCCACATTTCAAGAATCTTTCAGGATGTTTGAAGGTGCCCCTCTTTCCGTTAACAATTAGAAAAAGCAGAAATGACGTTTTTGTAAGAAATGTCAACTTTAAAAATATATGAGTTAGGGTGTTGAAGAAGGATGAATTGGTTCGGAAACGTCTAAGGTGAAATTAGAGGAAAAAAAGGCTGAGTATAGAATTCAGCTTTAGAACAAGGCAAAACGACAGTTGAGATACAAGAAAAGGGAAAGAGGAAGAAGCAAAATTAAATTAAAATTAAAATAACAGAAAGGAAGTAAGGAAGACGAACCAGAACGATTATTGCATTTACGACGGAAAAATAATTTTTGTTGTTACTGAGGATAGATTTTGTACAATTCCGTGATGGAACATAACTTGAATGAGTTTCTGGAGTTTGACAATAATCCCTTTCGGAGAGTGGCATCAGAATAAGCAGAGTTAAATAACTTTTTGAACAGAGAGAAAGAACGAATATGTATGCCTCCATGCATCAGAGAATATATATATATATATATATATATATATATATATATATATATATATATATATATATATATATATATATATATATATATATATATAGTATATATATATATATATATATATATATATATATATATATATATAGATATATATATAGATATATATATATATATATATATATATATATATATATATATATATATATATATATATATATATATATATAGATAGATATATATATATATATATATAGATAGATAGATAGATAGATAGATAGATAGATAGATAGATAGATAGATAGATAGATAGATAGATAAATAGATAAATAAATGCATAGATAGCAAGATAGATAGATAAATAGATAGAAAAGTAGTTAGGTAAGTAGATAGAGAGAGAGGCCATTATATGAAACTCTGGAGGCTTTCAGCTTAATAAAATGAAATAATTGGAAAAATATTCCTGATAAGATTTTATTGCACCGAAGATTCTGCTTGTAAATCATTCTTTTTTTTATTATTAATAAGAATTATAAATTTTTATTATATTATAAAAAAACTAATTATTTTTTGTTTCTGAATACTTAATAAAATTTAGATAATCATTTAGATAAATTATAATCAAATAGATAAGAATTTAACATTTTTAACCATGTTAAAGTATTATATTATTATGGGACAATGGTTGCTTTAGTTAATATATTGGGAAAGCAATGAAAGAAATTGAGTATTTCTTTTTATGATTCATTAATCATTTGTTCCAAACAAAGAAGTTGACAGAGATCTCACTTTTATGTTTCAATTTTTCACAATTTAGGTCAAATTAAATTATTTTTTTTGAAAAATAAGTTTTTTCCTCTTTGTCCCGCGCGATTTTAACGTCTAACTTTTTGGAACTGTGGTGCAAACTTCTAAAATCTAATATATATATATATATATATATATATATATATATATATATATATATATATATATATATATATATATATATATATATATATATATATATATATATATATATATATATATATATATATATATATATATATATATATATATATATATATGGCTATATATATATAGCTACTGCAATAACCGCAAATTAATAATATAATTTAAAAGCCAATAGGCAAACGAAAAGGCGAACCTTTTTTCGGTAAGTTCGAAAACGTCGCAAAAGAAATTTTTCGTTTTACTGTTGAGTTAGTAAAATATATATAATATATATATATATATATATATATATATATATATATATATATATATATATATATATATATATATATATATATATATATATATATATATATAAGTCTGGAACACACTCCCTTTATCTGTTTTCCCAACTTCCTTTGACTTGCACACTTTTAAACGCCGTGTATCGGATCACGTCTGCCGTTAGCGACCAGATTTCCAATTGTTCCCCAACTTCTGGTGGAATATTGGTAGGCCTCCGGCCTTTGCCCACCAGAGGATATATATATATATATATATATATATATATATATATATATATATATATATATAT
>SEYY01017450.1:42500-50000 GCA_009176605.1 Armadillidium nasatum
TTGTCCAATTAGATGGTGTTAAAATCAGCATTCTTGAAGTTGAAAATGACAGATTAGCTTTACATGGTGAACAATAAAACAAATGTAATAATTTGATTCGAAATTTACAGATATTAAATAAAAATTTTCTCTCTATTTGGCCTTACTTTTCATTTTAGACCAAAACGGACAAAATCTTTATGGAGATCAATAAAACAATTGGAGGTTTTGATGTTGCTTAGTTCAAACAAAACAAATAATCTTTCTGGAGTTTGTTTATTGAGTTAATGAGATAAACAATGCATTCTATCCAAGTTCCAAGGAAACATCTACTACAATAATAACAGAGTACATATATATATATATATATATATATATATATATATATATATATATATATATATATATATATATATATATATATATATATATATATATATATATATATATATATATATATATATATATATATATATATATATATATATATATATATATATATATATATATATATATATATATATATATAATATATATATATATATATATATATATATATATATATATATATATATATATATATATATATATATATATATATATATATATATATATATATATGAGGAATTTAGAAAAGGAAGAAGTGTATAGTGGAAACTTGTCTACAAAGAAGTCAAAAATAATTTAAAATTTTGTAAACTTGCCAAATGTTATTAAAGGTCTGAAAAAGCAATTTTAATCGATTCTTTCGAAATGGAAAAAAGGAAAAAAAGAAAATAAAATATTTATATCATAGTTAATTATTTAATGGCTCGTTTATATTTTGGAAAGTTTGACTCATTGTAGAAACAGAGTTATATATAATATATATATATATATATATATATATATATATATATATATATATATATATATATATATATATATATATATATATATATATATATATATATATATATATATATATATAATTTCTAATCTGCTATTGTGGACTCGAACCCTGACCATTCAGATGGTCAAGCAAACGCGCTATCCACCACACCACGAAGATACAAAAGGAAATCGCATTTGAGAAAGCTCATAATCACCTGTCATGATGACAATCTCAAAGGACCTCCCCGACCTCGCTCGGATGTGGGTAACGGGTCAGTTACTATCCCCATAAACCACAGAAACATACGTACGTATGAAACCACAATACACCGTGGAATAAAATTTTACAATTTCTAATCTGCTATTGTGGACTCGAACCCAGACCATTCAGATGGCAAGCAAAAGCGCTATCCTCCACACCACGAAGATACAAAAGGAAATCGCATTTGAGAAAGCTCATAATCACCTGTCATGATGACAATCTCAAAGGACCTCCCCGACCACGCTCGGATGTGGGGTAACGGGTCAGTTAGTCTGGGATCAGAGAGTTGGATAGAGAAATTATGAGACTGTGTAGAAAAGCGTCTAGCACGAGCTCTTCTCAATGGAGGAGGCATGTTACGAGAGAGTTCAGAAAAGAAGTGCCTTTTGAAATAGCGATAATATGGAGAGAGTGACCCAATAATTTGACGGGCAGAATGAGATTGAAGAAAATTAGTATGAGCAGGTGAGTTGATAAGTCGAAAAGCCCTAGACTACTCCTTTTCAAGGAGAGCTTTATAAGTGGAACCACCGCAAATGTGTGAGGCGTACTCCATACAGGGCCAAACAACATCCTTATACAGAGCAAACAACTGGGGTGGAGTGAAGAAATACTGAAGGCGCCTCAGATCACCTACCATCTTAGAAGCTTATTTAGAAAAGAGGTAATGTGATCTTTCCAAGAAAGATCAAGAAGAAAAGAAACATCAAGAATATTAATGAGAGATGATGGTTTGAGTTGCGTTTCGAAGAAGATATTATAGTTGTGTGAAGGATTATGTCGAGTATAGAGATGGAAGAATTTAGTTTTGGTGGCATTGAAAACGACCATATTTTCTCTACCCCAATTTGAAATGCGAGATTGACCAGAGGTCTGCTTCTCCAAAGCTACCTTTCTTGGTTCTTTTAACTGCTGTTGGGAGAGGGCGCCTTTCACATTAAAAAGAGAATTGACAGGTGGAGTCATCATCAGCATTGGATTGAATAGGAGATGAAGTACAGAGAGAAGGTCATTAATGAAAAGTAGAAAAAGTGTTGGGGAAAATACAAATTCTTGAGCAACACCACTATCAATAGATTTAAAGGAAGAACGATGACCGTTTACAAGAGCTTCTATAGAACGACCAGAAAGGAAATCAGAGGAAAGATCACAGAGAGAAGAATAGATTCCGAAAGAGGGAAGTTTGGAAATCAAAGCTTTGTGACAGATTCTATTAAAAACTTTCGAAATGTCCAGCGTGACAACAAAATATTCACCAAACTGCCGAAGAGAGGAAGACCAAGAATAAGAGAAAAGGGAATGGAGATTACCAGCATAGCGTTTCTTACGAAAGCCATATTGGAAATCAGAGATAAGATTCGAAGAATAGATATGTTTTCAAATCTTCCTGTTAAGGATAGATTCGAAAATTTAGAAAGATCGGAGGTTAAAGAAATGGGACGGTACATATAAGGAATGTTAGGTTTTCCCCTTCTTCAGCACAGGCTGAATGAGAGCACGTTTCCAGCAAGAAGGGAAGGTTGAAGTAGAAAGAAATAGACGAATTTGTTTACCAAGGCAAGATGCAAGCTCTGAAGCACAAGTTTTGAGAACCACATTGATAATAATGATGATGATGATGACATACATATAATAATAATAATAATAATAATAATAATAATAATAATAATAATAATAATAATAATAATAATAATAATAATAATAATAATAATAATAATAATAATAATAATAATAATAATAATAATAATAATAATAAAAATAATAATAATAATAATAATAATCATAATTAAAATAATTTTAACAAGTAACAATGCTAATATTATAATAATTAATAATAATAATAATAATAATAATAATAATAATAATAATAATAATAATAATAATAATAATAATAATAATAATAATAATAATAATAATTAGCAAACTTTTTTTTTTGTTCAGTAGATTCCAAGAACGAAAGAATTTGTCTGTTTAAAATTGGGAAGAAAATTTGTAAGAATTTTTTTTCCTTTTTTTTTCCTTCTCTCTCTGTTGGTTTTAACCTTTCTCTTTTGATATTCATCAAACCGAGTCTCTTTTATTCGCATTTATGTCTTCGAGGATGAAAAATTGGATCATAGATATCTTCCAGCGTTTGGAAAAACTTTATATATATATATATATATATATATATATATATATATATATATATATATATATATATATATATATATATATATATATATATATATATATATATATATATATATATATATATATATATATATATATATATATATATATATATATATATATATATATATATATATATATATATATATATATATATATATATATATATATATATATATATATATATATATATATATATATATATATATATATATATATATATATATATATATATATATATATATATATATATATATATATATATATATATATATATATATATATATATATATATATATATATATATATATATATATATATATATATATATATATATATATATATATATATATATATATATATATATATATATATATATATATATATATATATGCTCATACAAACCAGTTAAATTACTTAGAATATTGAAGCCATCAACCAAATATTATTTATATATCTCATTGATATCGGAATTTTTGTTTGTGGAAAATTTTAAAAGCCTTTTGTGTTTGCTAAAAAAAAAAAATAAAAAAATAAATAAATAAAAATAAAAAAAAATAATGTAATGAATGCATTTTCTGTGTTCCAGTTATATATGATCTTTGTGTTGATTTATATACAAGATTTTCATAACCTGTAGCGAAATGAAGTTTATTTGAATTGTTATTCAAAGTTATTCGATTTCATAATTTAATGAATTTTAAGTAATTTTTTTTAACAGACAAATTCAAATTCAAAATCTGAAAACTTTAGAACTAAAATTAAAGAATTTGGAATTCACATTTTATATTATTTCATAATTTTGTATCTACTAATATATATATATATATATATATATATATATATATATATATATATATATATATATATATATATATATATATATATATATATATATATATATATATATATATATATATATATATATATATATATATATATATATATATATATATATATATATATATATATATATATATATATATATATATATATATATATATATATATATATATATATATATATATATATATATATATATATATATATATATATATATATATATATTATATATAAGTATTAATGTAATAGTAGGTCACGATATTACAACAATTGTTAGGGGAATTAAAGTTGTTCTGTATTTTTTAAGAGCTTCGGTTGCTGGCAAAAGGTAACATACAAGAATACTTTTAGCTACTTTTATATTGTTGGTTCGTTAAAACGTGTTCCTTGAATTTTTTTTATTTTTTTTGATTTGTTGGTTTTCAGAGAGTTTCCTTGTTAAGTTTACTGATTAATTCATTTCCCTCTCTCTCTCTCTCTCTCTCTCTCTCTCTATATATATATATATATATATATATATATATATATATATATATATATATATATATATATATATATATATATATATATATATATATATATATATATATATATATATATATATATATATATATAATATATATATATATATATATATATATATATATATATATATATATATATATATATATATATATATATATATATATATATATATATATATATATATATATATATATATATATATATATATATATATATATATATATATATATATATATATATATATATATATATATATATATATATATATATATATATATATATATATATATATATATATATATATATATATATATATATATATATATATATATTATATATATAGCGATACCAAAATTTTTACCGATACCGATACCGATACCGATACCTAAAAATTACCGATACCGATACCTAGATACCGATACCGGTATCGGTATCGGGAAATATGCCGATACTACCGATATACCGATACCGATACCTATACTTTACTCTTATCAAAAAATTTTCCGATACCGATACCGATACTGAAAAGCCGATACCGATACTATACCGATACTTCCGATAAATATATACCGATACCGATACCGATATATTATATATATATATATATATATATATATATATATATATATATATATATATATATATATATATATATATATATATATATATATATATATATATATATATATATATATATATATATATATATATATATATATATATATATATATATATATATATATATATATATATATATATATATATATATATATATATATATATATATATATATATATATATATATATATATATATATATATATATATATATATATATATATATATATCAGCTATTTAAAACTACAAAATATCCTTAAGTCGCCTTTTAGAATTAGAAAAATAGTTGTGAAATCCCCAGAGAGATACAACTGTATATTTGAATGTTAAAAATAGACACTTATTTAAATACATCGATTCTTCTTTCCGTTCTTCCCCGCTATCTCTCTCGGATCTTTCATTCTTTTTCTCTTTCCCTCTATCTTTATTCTCTCTTTCTTATTCTAGTTTACCTATCGTCTAACAGTCTGTCAATTGATCTGTCAAACTATCCATCTCATCTATCTGTCTACCTATCTTACCTATCAATCTATCTATCTATCTATCTATCTATCTATCTATCTATCTATATCTATCTATATCATCCATCTATGAGTATCTATCTATCTATCTATCTTCTATTTATATATATATATATATATATATATATATATATATATATATATATATATATATATATATATATATATATATATATATATATATATATATATATATATATATATATATATATATATATATATATATATATATATATATATATATATATATATATATATATATATATATATATATATATATATATATATATATATATATATATATATATATATATATATATATATATATATATATATATATATATATATATATATACATATATATATATATATATATATATATATATATATATATATATATATATATATATATATATATATATATCCCATCGATCTATCTATCTATCTATCTATCTATCTATCTATCTATCTATCTATCTATCTATCTATCTATCTATATACCTATTTATCTATTTTTCTATATATCCATCTTTCTACCTGTCAATAAGGTGAGTTAAAGCACACTGATATTTCTTGGTTTTATGTAGATTATCAGATCGACCGTAGAACAGGCTTCTCAATTTTGTTCGGGAAAATCTTAAATGATTTTTGAAGTGGTTCGATTTGTACCGTGAAATAAACCTGTATGCAATTTCCGTAACCCAATACTTTTAATTATATATATATATATATATATATATATATATATATATATATATATATATATATATATATATATATATATATATATATATATATATATATATATATATATATATATATATATATATATATATATATATATATATATATATATATATATATATATATATATATATATATATATATATATATATATATATATATATATATATATATATATATATATATATATATATATATATATATATATATATATATATATATACGAAGTCTTAACGACAAGGCAAAGAAATAGAACGATTCTATCAAGGTTGCTAAATTCA
Source organism: Armadillidium nasatum (assembly GCA_009176605.1). NCBI lineage: Eukaryota > Metazoa > Arthropoda > Malacostraca > Isopoda > Armadillidiidae > Armadillidium > Armadillidium nasatum. The sequence continues at coordinate 49,318 of SEYY01017450.1, forward strand.
ATATTCACTGTAAAAAATTGTCCTAACGAATCGTTGGGACAAGTAAGAAAAATGTCACAACAAATTTTTTTTTTTCAGTTAATTTTCTTATTAGAAAATAATTCGGTGAAGCGACTTTCTTATGCATAACATGTCTTTTCTCTATTAAAAATTTTACTGAGACATTTTTGCCACTTGTCCCAACGATTCGATAGGACAATATAGAATATCTAATCATCAGATATTTTGGGATAATTAATTATTTTCCTTTTATACTTGATCAAATTCAAAAACTAAGCAGAAATGGATCAGTTCAAAATGTGTGAATAGTTTCCATTAAAGAGATAGGAAAGATAGATAGATAGATAGTTAGATTTATATATAGATAGATAGGTCATTTAATATTATTTTTATATTACATTATGTATTTATTTATTAAAAAGATTTTATGAATAGAATTATAATTTAAAATAGTATTCTATAATTTTTATTATTCCATTAGATTTTTTTTTTTTTTTAAATAATATCGAAAAATTGAAAATTGAAAACAATTTTACCAAAAGTGATGTAAATTTTAATTTCCAAATATGTTTTCCTTTCCAGTCAGTCAGCCCATTAACTGAGACAAGTAACTCAAAGCTGCGGTTTCCTTAAAAAAGAATTTTCCAGTAAATATTGGGAAACACTAAATACATGAAAAAGCT
>SEYY01017450.1:55000-57500 GCA_009176605.1 Armadillidium nasatum
GCCAAATAACACTGTTTTGCTTCCATGCCTCAGCCAGGGTGTAAAGCATGCAGTAAATGTAGTTACTCAAGCGTCACAAGGAAGAATTGGATATTCTTACGATTGTGTAACTACACTTGCTGCATGCTATACACCCTGTCTGTGGCATTGAAACAAACAGTGTTAATTGGCTCATTAACAAATTGTTTTACTTCGTCAGTTGTTAAATCTTTTAAACCAGGTAGCTGGGTGACTGCTTCCTTTCCCAATTAATCATGTTTGAGTAATCATCTGCATTAAAGTTTAGTATTTTAGACAGTTCAAAAACTCTTGCATTAGAATTCCTTGCTCTTGCTTGAATAATTCGTTGAACATCTAAATATCTTATCTCATTTCTTGTGTCTACTAACATTGCAAGTAGTACATTCTCAGGATGAGCAAAGTACGAGCTATTTCTTAGTACCAACTCCATAATCATAACATGCTTTTTGTCCACGTCTTTAAGTTCGCACATCAGGTACCAAAAATTACATGCACCATCAGTTGCCATTGGATGTGACTTTATCCAAAATCACCCTGGTGCTTAAACTTTTATTATTATATTTACTAGATTTTGAAGAGCTTTGCTTGGATGTGTTTTGGAAACGTATAACCGGATGATCCTATTTGCTTTTGTTAGCCATCTGGAATGATGAAAGGTGCCTGGAGACTTCTTGGCTAATGATGGCGATATATTCTCTGATTTTGTTCTAATACTAATTTGATACAAGTAATTTTGGTCAGTGCTGATTTGCAAAACGATATCTTCGGAGATTTGTTTAAAGTTGCAGTTTATAAGTTCAAAATCAACTATCATCAACTTTTTTACATCTTCTTAAATTTTATTTCCAATGGTACCCTTAAAAGCTTTTGGTCCTGATGTTTATCCATCAATTGCCTCGAATATGTCTCTGTATGGAAGTTCATTTTCCTGTAAGAGGCAAATTGACCACTGTATCGGTCTTTTTAAACATATTTCAATCAGTCTCAAAACTTCACCATCTCTTACAGTGTTAACTAGAATTCCATCGCAAAGAGTAGCTTTAAGGGAAATTAATTAAGAAAGTTATTTTTTCATCAGTAATACATCGGGCCTTGGCAGTATCTGGAGTAACATGAGTAATGTAAATATCATCTGGTTCTTTTATAATAACATAATGTTCTTCCAATTCAGTTCCATCTTTTCTTTGCCGTCAAAGCCAATGCATTCAATTTGTGCGTTTTCTAATTTCATTCTGATGTCAGTCTTTTTGCCAACACGTTTCTTCTCTCTATCAACATTTTTTCTATCCAACATATTACTTTCATTCAATATACCCTTATCCTTTAATGTTGACTTGATTATAACAGCAGTGGCCCAATAGCTAATAAGAAACCTGTCAGCAGTTATCGATAAATGTTTATACATAATTCAATTCTGAGAGTTTTCCCAAAGTTCAAATTCTGGAAAAAATTTTCCATCATTTCTGCTTTCCTCTGTTTCCAATGTCACTTCTTCCATAACATCAAAGTTATTATTGGTTGAAGAGCCACAAAATTTTCTACGGCTCGAGTTCTGCTATGCTGCTATAACCCCTACCCCTTCTGAGACTTACAATGGATTCAACATTTAGCCTTTCCAATTTTTCTTGGATTCTTCTTCTCGCACTTGTTACTGCTATATCAATTGTTCCAAGTTGATTTTTACTTTGCTTTTGACCTGCAAATGACTCCCATTCTACTTTTGCATCACAATGACTCTTTCCAGTTTTTTATCAAAACAGTTGCCTGCTCAAATGTCATATATCTAATCATATGATTTTACTTCACTTTTAAACTTATCCTTTCGTTTGTTTGTGTGATCGTATTTACCTCTTGAATCTGATTCTTTGAGCTCTTAAATATATTCCATCAAGTGTTTTGTTTGGAAAGGAAAACTTTCTCCAGATGAATTTTTCTTCCCTTTCAACGATTCTATAACCATCTTTCGCAGTTCCCGAACCTTATTAATGTATTTGCACTCTATTCATAACAAATAGGTAATGCCTAACAATATCTGCTTCTGAAGGAATCACAGAAGGCGTGTCCAAATATTAAGTTGTAAGTTTTATTTCTAGCACATATTTTTAACATTAAAAATTATTAATATACTATTTGTATAAACATTGGCATTTGAAAAAGTGCATATATATATATATATATATATATATATATATATATATATATATATATATATATATATATATATATATATATATATATATATATATATATATGTACATTAAGTAACACAACCATTATTAAAAGGAATCAAATGCAAATTTGAAACAAATTGAAAAAAAAACAAGATTTCTGACTCACGATAAAAAAATGTTGCTGAATATGATATTTACAGAAACTTGCCTTCAGCATTCCCATTTGTGCATGTGTGTGTATGTTTGTGAGTGAGATTGTGTGTGAAGATGTTGTATGCCTTACATATCTAAACAGGAGATTAGGAGTA
>SEYY01017450.1:65000-67500 GCA_009176605.1 Armadillidium nasatum
TGTGAAATGAATCTTACGTGCTAGAACATTTTTTATGTATCTTCTAACCTCTCTCTTTATTCTTATAAGATTTTCCTCCAACTACCATCTTTTATTATCGTGTTCTGTTTCTTCAAGTCTCTCTCACTAATGCCTCTCATTCAGTGAAGAGAATGGATTTTAGCTTTTTGGTGCTGCAAATCTGCCTAACTTGCAAGAAAAACTATGTATTTTAAAAATTACCCTATAGTGAAGCAGGAATTTTGCCATTCAATGAGTCATAAAAAAGTGCCCTTTTGTTAATCTATTCGTAAATTGAACCTTCCAAGAGAGGTAAGCGACGTTATCTATCTAAAACAACGAGAGTAATTTCATTGAGAGAGTTGAAGGAAAGGGTTTTTGGAAATGAGTAATGATTCCTAAGCACTTGCCTGACATTCACCTAATTAAATTAATAAAAAGGAAGTTTAGAAACTTCTAAAGAGAAATATGATTAAATAATTTGAACTAAGTTAAATTGAATAACCTTAAATATTTGACTGGCATTTGTTCTGAATTTCGTGTTCCATTTGCACTGCCTGTGGATAATCTTTTATGGAGTATTGCTGTAATTAAGACAAATTACGTCAGTAATTAAAATTTTAATCATTAACGAAAGAAATACTGAAATATTTGGGTGTAAGTAAACACGAAGACAAAGCAATGACTAATATTGGAACCAAAAATTTAAAAGAAAATTTGTTAGTTCAAAATAAGTAAGAAGCCTATTCCAAAAAAATGCCAGCATTGTTACCAACAAGACTTCACAGGTAGAAGAAGAAAGGCGACGAGCAAGTTATAATATCACTGACCTTAGGAAACAGCTGGGCAACGTAAACCTTCCTAGATAATTGAACAACTTATACCTAAATATAGAGTGAGGTTACGTCATCTGCCTAAGATAGAAACGATGCAATTTCGCTGAGTGAGATAGATGTAACTGAATTTTGTAATGAGAAAAGAGCTTAAGAAATAAATGACAAAGTAATTTGTACCAAAAAAAAAAAAAAAAAAAAAAAAAAAAAAAAAAAAAAAAAAATTATCCCATTTGTTTGATATATCTATCAACTTCGAATTTTATATTTGTCCATCTATTTTCCCTTACTTTTTTTATTAAAGAGTGAAACGAACGACAGCTTTTGTTTTCAAATTTCCTAAGACTCAATATATATATATATATATATATATATATATATATATATATATATATATATATATATATATATATATATATATATATATATATATATATATATATATATATATATATATATATATATATATATATATATATATATATATATATATATATATATATATATATATATATATATATATATATATATATATATATATATATATATATATATATATAATATATATATATATATATATATATATATATATATATATATATATATATATATATATATATATATATATATATATATATATATATATATATATATATATATATATATATATATATATACAGCGTGTGTATATGAATGTGGATAAATACGAACTCTTTCATCTTTAAATCCCAAATTAATTGTTAAATTAAAATTTAAAAAAAAGATTTTCCATATTGATTTTTAGTATTATATAATTAAATGATTAGATTCCATAATTACATCCAATTAAAATGAGGAAAAGGGAAGATTTTGACTTTTTTTTTTTTTTTTTTTTTTATTTTAAAGGAATATATTTTAAATTTCAATTTGAAATTTTTATTTGAAAATTTTTTATTATTTATTTTAATTTTATTATATATTTTATTTTGAGTCTGGAATTACTGAAACATATTTCGAATTTAATTTTTTCTTAATACAAATTTTTTAATTTTAATTAAGTTACTTTAATTTATTTTATTTATTTATTTTTTTTAGCATATATTTTTCAATTTCTTTAAATTAATATTGGAAACAATTTTAATCCTTAAACTTTATTTTCTAAATTTATATATTTCTAAACTTAAATATTAATTAATAATTTTTATTTCTTATATTTATAATACATTTTAAATTCAATTAATTAGATAAATAAATTTTTATTTATTTCACCATTTATAAAGTAAATCGAATTTAGCAATTTCATTTTATGGGAGGGTCCAATTTTAATTTTTTTTTTTTAATATTTGACCGATTATCTTGAAATTTTCAGAGTATATTCATTTCTCCCGATGAAAACAGTAGATTTCTGACGTTATTCTGAGTCTATAATTTTTTAAAAGTTATTTGGAGCTAAACTTCAAAAAACAAATGAATAGAAGTGGAAAACCAGTAATCGAAATGACTTGAAAATTTAAATCTGTATATTCTCAGCCTTAATTGCAAGAAATAGATCGTGGCAATTTTGATATCTGCTTTAGAAAAAAAGTTATAACACTTTGAATTCTTTTTTGAAAAATAATGGTGAAAACTTACCCTTCCAGACCAAAGAAAGAAAAAAAAAATTTTAAACTGCACAAAAAAAAATTATT
>SEYY01017450.1:72500-75000 GCA_009176605.1 Armadillidium nasatum
ATAATATATATATATATATATATATATATATATATATATATATATATATATATATATATATATATATATATATATTTATTTATTTATTTATTTCGCCATCACCCTTCCCACTTTCGTGGGGTGGTGCCCGCCATAATTCCCTTACAAACATACCCATTCTTATCTTTCAACCCTTTCACACCGCCCTCCATCTCACTCTGTCCTCCGCAAGTCTTCTACCCTCTTCTAAACTCAAATTCCTTCCACCCAAAATCTCTCTAACTCCATCCATCCATCTCCACTTTGGCCTTCCCCTCCCCCTTACCTCCTAAGTATTGCCCACCATTCTGTCCATTCATTCTACACATATTCCAAACCATTTTAGCACACCTTCCTCTGCTCTAGCAATTAAACCCCTCTTCCATTTACACATCTCTCTTATTCTGTCATTTCTAATCCTATCCATCCTTCTTAATTTAATATCGCTCTCAAACCTTTTCATTCTCAAACATTCAAACTTTTTCCTCGCTCTAGCACTTAACATCCATGTTTCACATCCATACATTACAGAAGGTAAGCACATACATTCAAACATTCTTATCTTTATTTCTTTTGAAATTTTTCCTTTCTTCCATACTTCTCTTAGACCCCCCAACACTTTCATTCCCTCTACCACTCTATTCTTTATTTCTTTTTCCGTCCAACCCTTACCTTCCACCAACATTCCTAGATATTTGAATTCATTCACCTCCTCAAGTTTCCTTCCCCCCACTTCTACACCCCCCCAATCCTCCTCCACATCTCTTCATCCCCACTCCAATCCTCATAACTTTACTCTTCCCTGGATTGACTTTCAATCTCATATTTACACATTTCCTCTCAAACTCTCTCACAAACATTCTCAACTTTTCTCAGAATCTGCCACAACACCGCATCATCTGCAAAAAGTAAAACTTTCACATCCCATTCACCCTCCATGTTACTCAACCTAATGCCCTTCCCTTCTCTCTCCATTTCCCTGACTACACCATCCATCAATAGATTGAATAGCCATGGCGACATAACACACCCCTGTCTCAATCCCACTCCCATGCTAAACCAGTCTGAAAGTTCTCTCTTCACCCTCACTCTTGACCTACAATTTGCATAAAAAGCTTTCACCCCCTTCAGTAATTTCCCTTTCAACCCCCTTTCCATTAATATATATATATATATATATATATATATATATATATATAATATATATATATATATATATATATATATATATATATATATATATATATATATATATATATATATATATATATATATATATATATATATATATATATATATATATATATATATATATATATATATATATATTATATATATATATATATATATATATATATATATATATATATATATATATATATATATATATATATATATATATATATATATATATATATATATATATATATATATATATATATATATATATATATATATATATATATATATATATAATATATATATATATATATATATATATATATATATATATATATATATATATATATATATATTATATATATATATATATATATATATATTATATATAATTTTCTTACTCCATTTTTCCTAATTTGGAAGATTTTTTAAATTTTATTCTATTTATTTTTTTTAAACTGGAAGTTCGAATGTATTCAAACCTTATTCCGTTGACTATTCTAAGTCCAATTAAAAGATTTGGCTAAATTTTTAAAGTTAATCCGCAGACACTATTATTCTCTTTTTTAAGAAAAAAAATACGTTTTACATTTCTCATTAAAAGATTACATTGAAGTTTTTTATGGTTTCTTTTAATAAAAACATGGAAAAGGCTATAAAATCAATTTTGTCTCATTTTCTTTTATTCAAAACATTTGACGCAGGAATTCTGAATAAGACTTAACAATTCACATAAAATGTTTGGAATGTTGCATTTCAGAACACAACTCTTGGAAGGGATTCAAGTTTTTTTATTTTATCTAGTTTTCATGTTTGAAAATAACTTATTAAAGGATATGTTCTCTTAAAGTAAGGTATTAAAAAGCTTAATAACTATCATTAAATTGTAATTTTTAAGGGAATATATATATATATATATATATATATATATATATATATATATATATATATATATATATATATATATATATATATATATATATATATATATATATATATATATATATATATATATATATATATATATATATATATATATATATATATATATATATATATATATATATATATATATATATATATATATATATATATATATATATATATATATATATATATATATATATATATATATATATATATATATATATATATATATATATATATATATATATTATATATATATATATATATATATATATATATATATATATATATATATATATATATATATATATATATATAAAACTACTAAAAAAATTTTGATTAATATTTTTTCAAAAAGTATTAGTCGAAAAACAAA
>SEYY01017450.1:112500-115000 GCA_009176605.1 Armadillidium nasatum
ATTTTATATTAGTATTATTATTATTATTTATATTATTTTTATTGTTATAGTTTAAACAAAATTATATAGAACAATACATTAATTAAGACTTTACCAAAAGGTTATCGTTAAAAGCAATCATTTGCATTGTTTATCAACTTCACATCCTTCAACCAAATTAAACGTCTAATTAAATCTCTCTCTCTCTCTCTCTCTCTCTCTTCTCTCTCTCTTCTCTATCTATATATATATATATATATATATATATATATATATATATATATATATATATATATATATATATATATATATATATATATATATATATATATATATATATATATATATATATATATATATATATAATATATATATATATATATATATATATATATATCCTTTGTAAACAAAACAAAAATGCCGAAATATAAAGATGCCTCCAAGAGATGCTTGGAGGGGCGACATTCAAAAAAATGAGCCTCATCCACCCCTCACCCAACCATCACTTAGGAGTTGGTGGTCTCCAATGAAAGGGTTGGTGCCGCCAGGAATTTGAATTAGCCTTGATCAAGTGTACGGTTTTCTTTTTTACTAATTTCTGCAATATTTTCGGTCTTATTCTAATTTTTCTTTTGTCTAACACCACATCTCTTCTAGACCTCATCTCTTGTTCTTAACTGAAACTCAGGTGTTTGAGTTCTCTGCTTGTAAACCTCTACTCTGTTTCCTTCTACCGTCTCTATCCTCAATTTTCAGCCAATGGCGGATGTTGTACATTTGTGCGCAACGATGTTGTCTGTTCTCGTGTCTCTAATTTGGAGTATTCTGAATTCTTTGCTTTATGGCTTAAACTTTCTTGCAAATAGTAGAAATTCATTTGTTCTGTCTACTTATCTCCTAACTCTATAAACAATAAAAAAATATTTCGACAATATTAACTCCAAAATAGAATACATTCTTTCTTCATCTCTTTTTTTTCTGAAATTATCATTTTAGGAAATTTCAAGGTTCACTACCGTCATTGATTTTCATCTAGTTCTCATGATCCATCTGGTGAACTCGCGTACCACTATTCTATCCAGAACAGCCTTGAGCAGTTGATGCATCTCCTTACCTGTTTCTTTGACCGTCTTGGTGATAAACCCAACATACTTGAACTTTTAAAACTTCTTATCATTCTTCTTACACTGTTAAACTCTTTCCTCCTCAATGTTCATCTTATCATCTTTTTATCTCTGTATGCTGTTCTGTCTCTTCAAGTCTTCCTCAAAAACCGGCCACCGGTGAGGAGATGTTTCTGGCATTTCGGTGGCATTCACTGGTCTAATTTGCGGTAGTATTTTCCTGATATCCCATGGACTGATTAATTACTGTTTTCGTGGAAGGGGTCTCTCGAAAAGTGATGAAACCGTTGTGATTCTCTCTGGCATGGAGGAGAACATTCCATATTATTTCGCTTTTACTAAACCTAGCAAACCTTCCTTTTACTTTGCTTGTTCTGGTGATATCCACTGTAGGGATGCTGACTTCAGGGATTACTGTTGTGTTCAAACTCCACAAACTCATGCAACTTATATTTCACTCCGGAATCGTACAAAATCTTTTCTCCTCAACAATAATCTTTATGGTTCCTCTTCCTCACGCCCTTTATGGTATTTTGCAAAAAAAAAAATGGCAACTCTAATTTTGCTTCTTCCTCTTTCCTTTCTCTTGTATCTTCTGACAGTACAACTGCCCTTTTCCCTTTCTCTAAGGATGAACACTTTGCTAAACTTTTTTTCTGTAATTCAACCTTAGACGATTAGGAAGCTATTAATATTCCTTGAACACTAAGAAGGGGTGTGGCCCTTATGGTATTCCTCCAGTGGTACTTAAAACTTGTGCTTTTGAGCTTGCAACCTACCTTAGTAAACTATTTCGCATTGGTCTTTCTACTTCAACCTTCCCTTATTTCTGGAAACGTGCACTTATTCAACCTATCCCGGAAAAGGGGACCCCTCTCAACCCTCTAACTATTCTCTAATTTCTTTAACTTTCGTTCTTTCTAAAGTTTTCGAATCTGTTTCTAATAAGAAGATTTGGAAGCATCTCAATTTTCCTAATCTCATCTCTGATCGCCATCATGGCTTTCGTAAAGAACGCTTTACTGATGATCTTCTTTCTCTTCTCCCTGACTCTTGATCCTCAACTTTTCGGCATTTCGGTGAATCTTTTGCTGTCGAAAGCTTTCGATAGAGTCTGGCACAAAGCTTTGATTTCCAAACTTCCCTCTTTCTGAATTTATCCCTCTCTTTGTAAAGTTGTCTTTGATTTTGTTTCCGGTCGTTCTTTAGCAGCTTCTGTAGACGGCCACTGCTCATTATCTATATCTGTTAATAGTGGTGTTTCACAAGGATCTGTCCTATCTCAATACTTTTCCTATTTTTCATTAATATCCTTCTCTCTTTTACTTCATCTCCTATCTACTCCAAAGCCGATGACTCCACCCTTCATTACTCCTTCAATTTGAAAGACTTCCCTC
>SEYY01017450.1:120000-122500 GCA_009176605.1 Armadillidium nasatum
ATATATATATATATATATATATATATATATATATATATATATATATTTATATATATATATATATATACCGCTTATATATATATATAATTATATATAAAATATATATATATATAATATATATATATATATATATATATATATATATACTAAAATTATATTATTAATATAAACTATTAAATTCTAAAATTGCATATTTCAGATTAGATTTCAAAAGAGAACATTAGTTGTTTGAGGAAAATTCCTATGATTTTAATTTATGTTGACAACTATAGCGAAAAAATAAAATATTTAAATAATTTTTTTTATTTTTTTTTATTTTTATTTTTTATTTTTTTTTTTATTTTTATTTTTTTAATTGTTGAAAGCAAACCAGTAATTGTGAAATAAATTGTCTGAAAAAGAACATTTATACACGAAAAGATAGTATTAAATATCTTATTAATGATCATGATTCATGCATGCATGTATGTCAGTATATATATATATATATATATATATATATATATATATATATATATATATAATATATATATATATATATATATATATATATATATATATATATATATATATATATATATATATATATATTATAAATATATATATTATAATATATATATATATAATATATATATATATATATATATATATATATATATTATATATATATATATATATAATATATATATATATATATATATATATATATATATATATATATATATATATATATATATATATATAATATATATATATATATATATTATATATATATATATATATATATATATATATATATATATATATATATATATATATATATATATATATATATATATATATATATATATATATATATATATATATATATATATATATATATATATATATATATAAATATATATATATATATATATATTATATATATATATATATAATATATATATATATATATATATATATATATATATATATATATATATATATATATATATATATATATATATATATATATATATATAATATATATATATATATATATATATATATATAATATATATATATATATATATATAATACAATTTGACGCTTGTTGTCGATGACATATAAAAATATATTGAAAATTTATCTGATTCACAGAAATAGATTTTTATTTTTTATTTATTAATTTACCTATTTATTTATTTATTTAATTACACAGAAAATTCATTCTGATTCAAAGTTATATTTTTAATTATTTTTTTGATTATTTAATCTTTTATTTATTAATTTACATATTTATTTATTTATTTTTTTAACCTTTTATGTAAGAATAATATTTTTTATTAAAAATAATATTAAAACATCAGAGTGAAAATATCAAGTTTGATAAAATCAACAAAATAATCAAATCTTTTGTTAGTATTGCCTTCATAGATACTGGTTCTATATTCAATATATATATATATATATATATATATAATATATATATTATATATATATATATATATATATATATATATATATATATATATATATATATATATATATATATATATATATATATATATATATATATATATATATATATATATATATATATATATATATATATATATATATATATATATATATATATATATATATATATATATATATATATATATATATATATATATATATATATATATATATATATATATATATATATATATATATATATATATATAATATATATATATATATATATATATAATATATATATATATATATATATATATATATATATATATATATATATATATATATATAATATATATATATATAGATTTAGTAGCCTTCATGAAGCTTGATTAAGCCAGGATACAAGTTAATAGTCCTTACTTTCGTCGTACACGTTTTGATGTCTCGTGTGTTCTGTAGAGATAACTTATTGAAAAAAAGTATACACGTGCATTGCATGACAATACACAGAAGCCCAATGATTAGGCACACACGCGAGCCTATAATATATATATATATATATATATATATATATATATATATATATATATATATATATATATATATATATATATATATATATATATATATATATATATATATATATATATATATATATATATATATATATATATATATATATATATATATATATATATATATATATATATATATATATATATATATATATATATATATATATATATATATATATATATATATATATATATATATATATATATATATATATATATATATATATATATATATATATATATATATATATATATATATATATATATATATATATATATTATATATATATATATATATATATATATATATATATATATATATATATAGATTTAGATTGGTTGCCTCTAGCCTTTGTCCTTCAGAGGATATATATATATATATATATATATATATATATATATATATATATATATATATATATATATATATATATATATATTATATATATATATATATATATATATATATATATATATATATA
>SEYY01017450.1:130000-140000 GCA_009176605.1 Armadillidium nasatum
GTGAAAAATATTTACGGTATATAGTCATGCCAGTATGAGTCACCTCTTAATTAACTGTATGATCATTATATTCCAAAAGTAATATGCTTTAAATAAAAGTGAAATAATAGTTTATGTAAGGATATTCTTTGGATAGGTGTTTAATATTATTTGGGAGAATGGATTTTGCTGTATGCTGATGGATTTGTTTATTTAGGGGTTTAGGAATTGAGGCTATAAAAAAGAGCTTTTTATCCGACTGTAATGAATTGCGAAATGTACACTTAATAATGAAACAATAAGATAGATATTTGAGAGCTCTTTCACACATATGTATACACAATTGCATACTCATATTCCAAGGGGCAAAACAATAATCACTTTTAATAAGTACAAAGTGAAAATGGATCTTAGTCCATTTACCAACAAAAGTTGTAAAATATTTTTGCCTACATTTGAAGTTCTAAAACAGAATAAAAAAAGTATATAGATATTTTTTTTTCCAAAAACTTTAAATTCTCTGGATACTCTAAGCATCTGAACTTAAGCTGATGATCAACTCAGTTTGAGCTCGGTAAAGAGACATCCAGTCAATCCAAGGTTCTCTATAAAATATGTCATGTGGCTGAAAAAACATCTAATATAGTGTCATCCTGAATAGAAGATCTCACTCATTCTTATTATCATCAACCTCTTATCAGTCCTAGACTCTATATAAAAATATATCTTTAAGTCAGGCAAACATTCAACTTTTATATCATCCTAAATTGGTCTAATTCACATCATATAAGGAAGGTGATAAAATATATTCTCATTTTAAGCGATGAATTTTGGAGTTGCGAAAACTTAACAAAAGTATAAGACTTAAAAGTGAGGTAAAATTTTAAGAAGATTCGTTTTATTAATCTCGTCACTTCATTTTAGGCAAAAGTTCTTTCTTCCAAATTGCTTCCCTTAATTACGAGTAATTAAATAAAACTTTTGATTACAGTCTTTTGAAATTTTTAATTTCCTATTGAAGGATACCAAAAAAAAATAAAAAAATAAAAAGTTAAATTTATGCAAAAAAAAAAAAAAAAAAAAAAAAGAACAAGAAAAAAACTCTTTCCTTTTATACGAAAATAATATTTTATAATTATTCAAAGAATTTCTTTAACTTTGCCTCGAGAATTTTAAAACATTTTAGTATTTTTTGTCAAAAGTTAGGAGCTATTATATTCCCCCTTAACAATTTAGCACTTTCCTAACCTAAGCGCACGTAAAACACACACACACGCACGCGCACACACACATACACACACACACACACACACACATATATTATATATATATATATATATATATATATATATATATATATATATATATATATATATATATATATATATATATATATATATATATATATAATATATATATATATATATTATAATAATATATATATATATAATATATAATATATATATATATATATATATATATATATATATATATATATATATATATATATATATATATATATATATAATATAAGATTTTCTGACATATAGAAAAGCTTGCTAATGTTCGGCTGTTATTCATTTCGTATGTAATTTATTTTTATCCAAGGAAAAAATGATTTGCACTTCAATAAACCTATTCTTCTCTCTTTCACGCTTGGATGATTCTAAGACAAGCAGTTTGATAACAATCTGTAAATATATTTAGCGGTTACAAAAAATAAAAAATAAAAAAAATCCATTCTACCATATTATATATATATATATATATATATATATATATATATATATATATATATATATATATATATATATATATATATATATATATATTATATATATATATATATATATAAATCCTCTGATGGGCAAGCGCCAGATTCCTACCTATTTCCACCAGAGTTTGGGAAATACCGGATACTTGGTCGTTAATTATAGCCAACATGTCCCGATATACGACGCTTAAAACTGTGTAAGTCAAAGGAAGTTGGGAAAACAAATAAACGGAGTGTGTTCCAGACTTTACCAGTAGAGTACATATAAGATAGAGCATAGAGGCTAAGTCTGGAGTGGGAGAGTTGGACAGAGAAAGGAGAGGACTGTGTAGAAAGTCGTGTCGCGGGAGCTTTTCTCAATGGAGAATTAATAGACATACACTGAAGAGCAGTCTCCATTGTATTAGCGATAGTATAGAAAGAGTGACGCAACAATCCGACGGGCAAAAAGAGATTGGAGAATGTTAGTAAGACCAAAAGAGTTTATAAGACTAAAAGCACTACAGTCCACATTTTAGAGAAGAGCTGTATGTGTGGAACCACCCCAGATTTATGAAGCGTACTCATTACAGGGGCAAACAACACCTCTATGAGGAACAAGCAACGGGAGTGTCATAAAACAAATCACGAAGGCGCTTCAGAACACCCAATCTTTGAGGCTTGTTTATAAAGAGAAATAATGTAATCCTTCCAAGAAAGATCACGAGAAAAAGAAACACCGAGAATACTGAGAACAGATGAAGTTTTGAGTCTAGATATCATAGATGTGTGGAAGGTCGTGTCGAGGTGAAAGATAGAGTAAATGAGTTTTTGAGGCATTGAAAATCACCATGTTTTTTCTACCCCAATTTAAAATCCGAAATAGATCTGAGGTCAATTCCTCCAAGGTCACCCTTCTTGAGTCAATTAATTGCTGATGGGAGGTGTCTTTCAAAGTGATATACTACAACGCAGTAAATCGAATTTTTATGTATATATATATATTATAAATATATATATAATATATATATATATATATATATATATATATATATATATATATATATATTGAGCGGAGTGATTTGCAATTGCAAATCAAAAAATCCCGTTATTCAATATTTTCAGCCGAAAGCGCCCATATATATATATATATATATATATATATATATATATATATATATATATATATATATATATATATATATATATATATATATATATATATATATATATATATATATATATATATATATATATATATATATATATATATATATATATATATATATATATATATATATATATATATATATATATATATATATATATATATATATATATATATATATATATATATATATATATATAATTCTGCATTTTCTCTTCAAATGAAATTATAATACATTTGCCAATAGCCAGTCACTCTTTCCGCATAGATGAATTCATGTTTTGCGTCATATTCACCTTAAAAATAACCGACATCGTCATTATAAGAACTTCCATCGTCAAATAGCAAAAAGGAAGATAAACAAAATAGATAAAAGGTAAACAAGAATATCCAATATTAAGTAATTAAATTATAACACTCTAATTTTAGGGCCAAAGTCCAGTATCATTTTATTTTATAATTAAATTTTTATTATTTACACTTTATTTATATATTTATTTATAGGCTACGAAGCTTTATATTACTGATAATAAAATGTTTTAAGATTTCTAACTAAATTTTCTGTTTATCCTCCAAAATTATTTGACTTTTTCTTCTTATTTTCTTGTTATTGAGTTTGATAAGGTGATGATTGCTTAAATGATTATCGAAAAGGGCTCTGCCCGTGAGTGGTGACTGTCTGTAAAAAAAAAAAAAAAAAAAAATATTACTGGTGTAAATTTTGAAAGAAATAAGTGTAATAGTAATATAACTTTGTATATATATATATATTATATATATATATATATATATATATATATATATATATATATATATATATATATATATATATATATATATATATATATATATATATATATATATATATATATATATATATATATATATATATATATATATATATATATATATATATATATATATATATATATATATATATATATATATATACTCGTATATCGTGAAATAAGATAATAAAAATTTCGCAAGCAAGAAAATTATGCTTATTTTATACTTAATTTCATATATTCACCTTGTATTCTAAATATAGGTTTTGTTATAAACATTTTAAAAATCGTGGAGAAAACAATGCTTTTAAAGGCAAGATATACAAAAAGAAAATTGAAAGGAAGATATTGCTTAACAATGTTATTTGCTGGGAAGATGTTAATAAAATAAAATCAGCGCTAGAAATTGGATATAAAATATTAAATTAGTACTATTTATTTAAGTTATAGTAATTTGTTATATCTTATATATATATATATATATATATATATATATATATATATATATATATATATATATATATATATATATATATATATATATATATATATATATATATATATATATACTATATATATATATATATATATATATATATATATATATATATATATATATATATATATATATATATATATATATATATAATGACTTTTGACTTTTAATCTCCAGTGTTTCTGTTGGTGTTACAATGTAAACATGGCAGCGTCGTTGGAAGTGTGCACCAAGGAAGAGCAGAGATCAGTGATTCGATTTCTGTGGTCTGTGGTGTGTCAGGGGCTCAAAATTATCTCAAACTCTCAATGAAATATTGTGAAAGTGTTTTACCACGTACGATGTGTAAGAGTTGATCGAGAAGTTAAACTATAGCAAGACAAGCGACGAGCACCAAGAGGGAACAGAACGCATATCAACCTCGGCCACTAAACGAAAAGATTGAACATGCTCGACAAGTGCTTCTAGCAAACAGACGAATTACTATCGATGTAGTGACGTGTTCGCTGCAAATTAACCACGGTTCTACGTACCATATCATCTACAAGAAGCTTGAATTCCATAAGGTCTGTGCTAGATGAGTCTCATGTGAGCTTACTCAAGAGCACAAGCTCAATCTTGCAGAAGTCTATCAACGTCTATTCGCCCCCTAAAGCGGCGAAGCGAAGCTTCTTAGCTTTTTAGGAGAGAATAGTCACAGGAGATGAGACCTCGGTCCATAACTTTGAACAAAAATTCAAAAAGAAGATATGGAGTGGAAAAGCCCTGGATCACCAAGGATGAAAGAAACCAAAACTCAATCTTCTACGGGAAAGGTGATGGGGTCAATTTTATGAGACTCAAAAAGGCCTATACTGGAACATTACTTGGAAAAGGGATCGACAGTTAGCAGCATAGGCTACAACAACATGTTGACCAACAAATTGTAACCATACAATGCGCATCATACGAAAAGACCTACTGTCAAAATGAGTGTTATTACTGAACGACAATGCCCTTCCAGCATGCGACCACCCAAACCGTTAAAACCATAAAAAAAATTAGGTTACGAGTGATGAAACACCCTTCATATAGCCAAGATCTCTATCCTGATTATTTTCTATCTCTTTGAATCACTTAAAAATACCTTACGATTTCGTCGATTTGCAATGAAAGAAGAAGTGCAGGAAGCGGTGCAACGTAACAAAAAATAGAAAAGTACATTGAAAAGGAAGGAGATAATGTTGAAAAATAATGTGATTGTCAACATCAGTTATTGTTTTAATAAAATACAAAATCAAGAGTGAAAATAATTTTTCTTCCCGTTGTGTGTGCATATATATTATATATATATATATATATATATATATATATATATATATATATATATATATATATATATATATATATATATATATATATATATATATATATATATATATATATATATATATATATATATATATATATATATATATATATATATATATATATATATATATATATATAATATATATATATATATATATATATAGGGAGAGAGAGAAAGAGAGAAATGGAGAATGAAAATAAGAATGTTAAAGTGTACAAAAAAAAAAAAAAAAAAAAAAAAAAAAAAAAAATGTAAAAACAAAACCTTGAAAGTCAGCTAAACAGGTTAATTAATTATTCATTTGACGAAACTTAAATCTACTTTTCAATTAATAAAGTTTAATTATAGAAAAAAAATTAACATAAAATGTTTATAATAAAGAAAAAGGATAAATAAATTTAATAATTAAAAATAAAAATCTTAAATTAAAAAGAAAGTAAATGTAAGTAAACAAATTACTTGTCGTCAAAGGTTCTAGAAATGAAAAATGTGCCTGTAATATATATATATATATATATATATATATATATATATATATATATATATATATATATATATATATATATATATATATATATATATATATATATATATATATATATATATATATATATATATATATATATTAGTGAATGGTGGTATGATGAGGTGAGAATTGCTGTGAAGGGTAAAAGGTTGACTTTTGAAAAAATTTTGGGTACAAAAAGAATAGAAGAACGGGAGGCTTATAAAGGTAAAAAGAGGATTGTTAAAATGAAGGTAAGAAGACCGAATGAAATATCTGAGGTAAAATAGGGTAATAAAATTGTGGAGGGATTAAGAAAAAAGAAAATGTTTTGGAAGGAGGTGAATAAAGTAAGGAATAAAGGGAACGTGAGGAGAGTGGGGATAAAGGGTATGGATGGAGATATAAGACAAGATGAAAGTGAGGTTGGGGCAAGATGGATGGAGTATTTTAGTAGGTTGCTAAATGTGAAGGGTGAGTTTGAGGGAGGAATTCCGATAGAAGAAATAGATAAAGCATTGAGGAAAGTAAGAAGAGGTAAATCGAATGGATTGGATGGAATGAGTGGAGAGATGCTGTTGGAAAGGGGGACTGAGTGTGGTAGAGTGAATGGTAACTTTGTAAGGTTATTTAATTTATGTTTGACAACGGGTATTGTACTTCAAGATTGGCAGGATTTACCCATTTCTATTCTCGGATCGACAAGTTTAGAATTCCAAATTCCTGATTATTATTATAAAAAATTGAAAAACTATCTCAGTTTAAAACTGTATTTAGAGTTAAATCTTGAAAAGAACAAGTGTTAGAGCGATAGTGTGGTAGGAGAAGAGTTTGAGAGTATGGATGAGTGCCGTAGTAATAGCAGACGCTGAAGGGTTCTAATCGCCTGTGTAGTGCACTGCAAATATTGTACTAAAGAATCGTTGGGATAAGTGGATAAAATGTCCCAGTAAAATTTTCAGGAGAGAAAAGACATGTTAAGCATAAGAAAGTCACTTCAACTATTTTCTAATAAGAAAATAACTAAAAGTTTGTTGACATCTTTGCCACTAATTCCAACTATTCTCTAGGACAATTTTTGCAGTATACTAACTTAGCTTCAATCAATAATAATTTTAAAAAATCCATAGCAAGAATTAAAAAAAAAAAAAAAAGTTAAAAAAAAAAAAAAAAAAAAATTTTTTTTTAATTTTTTTTTTTTTTTTTTTTTTAACGTTTGAAAAAGAAATTGTTTTAAAGGAAATTGTTATTGTTTTACAAATAAAATGACACAATTTCCAATAACGTTTCCATTGAACTTTCTAAATTGCAATATATTTGTTTGAAATAAAAATTTCAAAAAGTTAAACAAGCCTTAATGGTGAAGAGGAAGAGACACTTCATTTTCAGTTTCCTGAAGTTAATTCGATAAAATAATACAATTTCAGTTTTTTTTTTTTTTTTTTTTTTTTTTTTTTTTAAATATATCGGAAAAAATAACATTTATGCAAGACTATTATTTCTAAAATACAAAAGAAAATTATATATATATATATATATATATATATATATATATATATATATATATATATATATATATATATATATATATATATATATATATATATATATATATATATATATATATATATATATATATATATATATATATATATATATATATATATATATATATATATATATATATATATATATATATATATATATATATATATATATATACAGGTGAAACGTATATAAAAGCCCCAGTGAAGTCTGGAACACAAATAATTTGACTAAGCCCCTCCTGATATAAGCAACATCTGTAATTGTCTTTTATAAATGAAAAAAATAGTGAATTCCTAAAGAATATAGTAAATAAAAGTATGATTTAATTGACACGAATAAATATTTCAAGTTGTTTTCTACTTTTTACCTTAACGAGAGAAAGGGATTTACTGCCAGTAAGCGGAAATATTATGTAAATTTATTTTCAAAGAAACTGTAAAGATCTTTTTTGCAGGACTGGTAGAAACTTATTTGTTCTCTATGTTGGTAAAAAAATGATCATTTAAGCATGATCAAATGAAAAACAGTTGTTACTACAATGTCTGAGTAAAATTTCGAATTCTTCATGGATGGAAGAAAAATCAGAATAGATTTTGTAAAACCTATTCATTAAAGTAAAAACCAGAAAGTATGAAAATTTTCCACTGTTATTGTTCTCTTATAATTTTCTTATATATTCACAACCATAATGACTCATGATCTCAATTGAGAGACTCCAAATTCGATATTGTTGTTCAGTAGTTTTGCAGAGTAATAAATCCAAATTTAAAAAATTCTCAGTCACTATATGAATTTTTCCTTTGAATATTGATCATATGTCTTTTATGAGCTATTGCAAATAAAATCGAAAGCACACAACGATGACTCAATTAAACAAAAGCATGATCAGACATTCAATTTAAAATAGATACTAAAATGAGATTTCATATTTGATGCCTGAATGGATACATTGCAGATTTCTTCATATAAATTAAAGTTTAAGCCAATAAGTTTAAAATAAAACCTACGGCACCTTTTTATCTTGTAGCAATTAGGTTCCAATGTAAAATCATAAAAGTGCAGACGAGCACGTCGGTTGAAAGCATTTAGCCCCAATGTTGAGGAGTTATAAAACTCACTTTCAAAACAAGTGCGTTCAGAAACGTCCCATTATATATATATATATATATATATATATATATATATATATATATATATATATATATATATATATATATATATATATATATATATATATATATATATATATATATATATATATATATAGTGCATCTGCAGTGCACTTAAAAGATTTTAATGAATTTGAACATAATTATAAAATCTTTTCTCTAAAATAAGAATGAGAAGTAAATATGCGACTAGTGCGAACATCTTTAGTTTGATTTGCAAAACAAAATTTAGAATTTAAAATTTAACAAAAATCAATTTACGTCATCTTCAAATCGATCAGAAAGATTTCATTAAAATCAGACAGACTAATACATTCAGAGAGAAGGACAGACAGACAAACCGACAGACAGACATGCAGACTTACGGACAGTCAGACAAACAACATATAGAAACAGCTAGAAAGGCACACAGGTAGACGAACAGACAGACAAAAAGACGGACAGAAAGGCAGACCGACAGGCATATTAAATGGGAAAATATTAAAACATAAAAGTTTTTGGTGATTAATTCCAAGGTTCGATAATTGCAGAAAGAGTTCATTTAATTTGGTGGAAGTGAAGCTTAAATTTAATTAGAGGAAAGCCCAATACATAAAGCCATATATATATATATATATATATATATATATATATATATATATATATATATATATATATATATATATATATATATATATATATATATATATATATATATCATCATCATCCAACCCGGTAGACTGGCGCCTGTAAGGTGATGCTCTTTCAGAATCTTCTCCATGCATCTCTGTCCTCAAATATTTGGTTCTTTTCCACCTCTTCTAGTGTCTTGTTCCCTCTTTGAATGGTTTTGCCACCATCTGCATCCATCACTTTCTCTGTCTTCCAGCATGTCGTCTTCCTCACGTCTTCAATCCAACATCTCTCTCAGACTCTCTCCCTCCTCCATTCTCTTCACGTGTCCAAACCATCTCAACTGGTTTCTTTCCACTCACTTCAATATAGATTCACCTCCGTTATTCCTTCACCAGCTCACTCCTCATCTTACCTCTCAAAGATTCTTCCCTGATGATTACTTGTACTCTAAATTTCGAGGCTTCTATTCCGCTCTTATCACTGTGTTCTTTGTCCAACATTCCGAACCTTACAATCATATTGTTTTATATATTAACACTTTCACATCTATTATTATCCCTCTATCATTTAATAGCGTATATAGCTTCTCACATTCTTTGAGAATCTTCAAATTCTCTTCTTCAATTCT
>SEYY01017450.1:147500-150000 GCA_009176605.1 Armadillidium nasatum
TTTTTTCCTTTTATTAAATGGAAGTGAAGGGCTCATTTTTATGATCTTTTCCTGTCTTATTTTAAATCTTTTTATAAGCATTTATTATCATCCATGGCTGTCGAGTAATACCATGTATTAAAAACAGTTTAAGTATAATGAAACCGTCACCATTATGTTAAAATATAATAACAGAGACTTATTTACATTCATAAAATATATTAGAAATAGATTTTCTGCTGTGCTTTGCTTGAAGAACATCCTTTTTGAGTGACCAGCAATAGTCAGCTCCCATATTTAAATTTAAATTTCCTTGATAGCGTCTTTTAATTTTTATGATATTTTATGGAAATGTTCAACATGTTAGTTTGGCAAATAAACAAGATTTTTCTGGGAAAACGTCAAGATGAGAGTCTAAAAATTGAACTTTTAGAGACATGTTACATCCCACGTCTTTGTAGTTTTTAAGGAGTTCATTAACATACTCCTTGTAATTATCGTGCTTTTACAATAGTTCCAAGTATATTTGTGACCACTGCTTTGAAAAATGACCAAGAAGTCATTTCGTGCACATTTAACTTGCCCCCAAACACTATCTTTCAACAGCTCCTTTATCTGAGGAACTACAAATATGCCCTCATTGATTTTAACTTCTCTTACTTTTTGAAATTTGTCCATGTGAAATAAAAATACATCCGCAGTACGATCCATTGCTTTCAATTTTTTTTTCTTTAAGCAACCCATTTTTTTGTGAAATAGGGGCGGTAAAATATTTTCAAATCTAACAAATGACAGATGAACAACAATTTTCTGTCCTTGGGAGCAGATAATTTTAGTATATTCAAGTTGTAATCTAGTAAGAAGGATATCACTTTCAAACCTTCACACATTTTCCAAGAATATTTTTCATATTGGATGATGGATAGCAGAAGTTTCATGTTTTCATGATTTTTTTTACTGTCAGCTGCACGAGCTACAGGAACCGCTGGGTATTGGTTTCCATTATGAATCTGCACTGCTTTCGAGATTGAATTTGAGAAATCAATGAAAAGACTCCACTCTTCAGGCTTGTGCTGCAGGTTCAGAAACCCCAACAGACCTTTGAATAATTGCAGAAAACTAGCCCATCTTTTTTAAAAAATAAATGCTCAAGCTCCTTTTGATGATCATGTAAGAAAAAGACTCTGGTTTCTCTCTGTAGTAAGTTTCAGCCTTTCAATCTTGAGCGAGCAATTATTTTTTAGGTTTAGATAAACCAAGATTACCAACTAAATCATTTAGATCTGACTGCGACAGTAAATGAGGCTCAGAAGATATAGCACATTCTAAAATTACTGAGTTCCATAATTCATCATGACATAACTCATTCGTTAAAATCATCACTATTGTTATCTTCATATACCAAGGAATTAGGTGGACTAAGAGCAGGAAGCTCTGAACCATGAAACACCCATCTACTTGCTGATAGCCGAGATAGATAAAAAACTATACGTATAGACTTTGAGGATATTCTAGATATATTAGTCAAGCAAAACTTGGAATCAGTTAAATAGCCCTTAGGTCCCTTCCATTGCATCGGAATTGTAAAAAGTGTATGATAAATTTCATTAATCCACCCAGCCAGCAGGGTTACCCATGAGACTACAATAGATGTTAGATGCCCATTGCTGATTCTTATCTAATTTACAGTTGAAATGCAACTTATATATTCCTTTAATAAGTGTAATCACTACATATACAGGGAAAACTGTTTTAGTTATTTACACAGTTGAGAGGTACTTTTCACTTTATAATGCTAAAAAATATAATGTTATAAGAACGACTTCACTTGCACTGCACAGGAAAGCTAGCAAATAATTTTTAGCTAACATGCCCCTGAAGGTTCTTTGTGTTTCTGGAAGCTTAGGTGTTAAATATTAAATATTGCTGTTAGAGCTTTCTTTCTTGTCGAGTCTACAGCCATCTATGTTCTGGTGACAACAATAATTATAAACATAAAGGAAAATTTCTTACCATAAAAAAAAAAAAAAAAAAAATTGATTGAAAAAAATCTGATTCCATTTTGCAATAAGCATCCTAAAGTATATAAAAATCAGTAGAAATTGTACATTTAACAAGATGTGAATTGACAGATGTGAATTATTTTATGATAATTTTTGGATTGAGATTTAAATCATGGTAAGAGAAGTAATTGAGAAAATTTATTTCATTTTCAAATAACAATGACAGGGCAGCGGAACATTATAAAATAAGGTTTATATCCCAGAAGACAAATAAAGAGTCAAGTAACTTTAAAATGATGTAGTCGAAGACAGAATCGGAACTGCAGCTAGAATCAGTATCTGAGTCAAAGCCAGAGACAAAATACGATTCAAAAAAAAAAAAAAGTACAATCAGCTCCACAACCCAGAGAAGAAAATTTATGTTACGATAAAGATCAGATTTCGAACAATTTGTAATATTTTATTTATAGATATTTTTTGGAGGCTTAAAAAATGATTTCTTAAAACCTCCTTTTTGA
>SEYY01017450.1:152500-160113 GCA_009176605.1 Armadillidium nasatum
TTTCTTTTTCACTTTCCTAGGTTAAAAGTTTCAACTAAAAGTGTATCTGAAATTGTCAGCCTTTGATCCAAATCTGAAAATTGTTTTCTCTAAATCGTTTGTATTTTGTAAGCATCTGGTTTTTTCCTCACCGTATGATGTCAATATATATATATATATATATATATATATATATATATATATATATTATATATATATATATATATATATATATATATATATATATATATATATATATATATATATATACTGTGTGTGTGAGTGAGAGAGGAGAGCTTAATATCTAAGCTTATTAAGTGAATGACGTTTCGCTCTCTTTCTTCAGAATAAAATATTTCAAGAAGGATGATTACAGCTTTTATCATAAATTTATAAGAATATTCATGTACGAACGCACATTCAAAACCAATATATATATATATATATATATATATATATATATATATATATATATATATATATATATATATATATATATATATTTTTCTTTTTTTTCTCTCTCGTAAAATAATAATATTAAATATAAAAAGATTAAAATATTAAAAAGTTAAATGTGTCATGTTGAAAAGACATATAAATTAAATTTTTTAACAATACTTTTAGAGAAATATATATATATATATATATATATATATATATATATATATATATATATATATATATATATATATATATATATATATATATATATATATATATATATATATATATAATATATATATATATATATATATATATATATATATATATATATATATATATATATATATATATATATATATATATATATATATATATATATATATATATATATATATATATATATATATATATATATATATATATATATATATATATATATATATATATATATATATATATATATATATATATATATATAATATATATATATATATATATATATATATATATATATATATATATATATATATATATATATAATATATATATATATATATATATATATATATATATATATATATATATATATATATATATATATATATATATATATATATATATATATATATATATATATATATATATATATATATATATATATATATATATATATATATATATATATATATATATATATATATATATATATATATATATATATATATATATATATATATATATATATATATATATATATATATATATATATATATATATATATATATATATATATATATATATATATATATATATATATATATATATATATATATATATATAGCTCGTATATGAATAAAAAATTCCAAACAAAAGATTACCATTTTCAGACAGAGAAGAATTGGAGTTTAAAGGTAATCTTACCATATGAAATGTTTCGGATTATTCCTGTCAAAAATGTAATATAAAAAAAAATTTTCATAAGCTAAAGAAATATATATATATATATATATATATATATATATATATATATATATATATATATATATATATATATATATATATATATAATATATATATATATATATATATATATATATATATAGATTCCTAGGAAAGAAGATGACTTATATTTCAGAGACAACAAAATCCTAAGTAATTAAATATGATACACACGTTTTACTGCAAATAAATCCATTACAAATTGGAGACAGTAAAATGAAGAGAACAGTGAAGAGAATAAAAAGGAATTTTATAGAAATTTATGTCGTCAAAAATATAATGAAAAAGGTAAATACCTTTTAAAGTCTAGGAAATGCAAAGTTTCAGAAGGAAATAAAAGTTTGGATTAAGAAAGTGAAATAAAATGAAATATTTTGTATCTCGCAACCATAAATAATACACTATTTAATCCCTTTGAGAGAAGAAGAGAGAGAGAGAGAGAAAGGAAAAATATGAAATAGAGAAATGAATAGAAAAGTAAAAAAAAAGAGATAACCGAGGAATAAGATGATTAAAATAAGGAGGAATTGAAAATATCAGATTGCCGTAGTTCATTTTAGTCCTTTGAATTCAGATCGAATTAGAGAGGGACGAAAGAATAGCCAAAATGAATTAAAGATCCGAAATTAGGACAAACTTTAATACTAATTGGTTGAGCATTCGCTATTGTAAAGAGTGTTCACTGATTAAACAAAGCATACAATACTCATTCACTTAAGGACATTCATTCTCACAACCCTCCATATATATATATATATATATATATATATATATATATATATATATATATATATATATATATATATATATATATATATATATATATATATATATATATATATATATATATATATATTATATATATATATATATATATATATATATATATATATATATATAATATATATATATATATATATATATATATATATATATATATATATATATATATATATATATATATATATATATATATATATATATATATATATATATATATATATATATATATATATATATATATATATATATATATATATATATATATATATATATATATATATATATATATATATATATATATATATCGATTCCTAAGAAACAAAAATTACTTTATATTCCAGAGACAACAAAAATCCAAAATAATTAAAAATGGTACATAGGTTTTACTGCAAGTAAATCCATTACAAATTGGAAAAAGTAAAATGGAGAAAACTGTAGAGAAAAAGAACAATCTCAAAAAAGGAATTTTATATATATATATATATATATATATATATATATATATATATATATATATATATAATATATATATATATATATATATATATATATATAGCAAATAAAGGGGTTACAGAATTCATACAGCCATAAGTGATTCAAGTGTAAGAATAAGAATAAGAAGAAAACTTTTTCCTCACACGAGAAAAAGGGAATAAAAGATAGAGAGTGAATGATCTTTTATTCTTCAAATAAGAGAATATATATATATATAATATATATATATATATATATATATATATATATATATATATATATATATATATATATATATATATATATATATACTAGTACAAATTAGTCTGCCTCTGGCCTTTGTCTACCAAAGATGATATAATATAAGTTGAGAAAACAGATAAAAGTAATATATTTCACACTTTACAAGCAAGTAAATGTAAGATTGAGCATAGCAGTTAAGTCTGGTGTCAGAGAATTGAAAAAAGAAAGAATGAGACTGTATAGAGAGGCATCTTCTTCAAGCCCTTCTCTGTGGAGGAGGGATACGACAGGAGATTTCATTAGAGTAGTGAACTTTATAATTACTATTATATCGAAGTTCATGCAAAAAGAGAAAAAATACCGAGAAACAAGTACATGCAAAATAGTTGGTAAGACGAAAATCTCTACGTTCCATCTTTTCAAGGAGAGCTGTGTGAACGGAACCACCCCAGATTAGTGTAGTACGTTCCATACACGAACGAATAACACCCTATAAAGAGCAATTAATAATTCATTTCTGTTGGATGGGATGGACTTCAAAATGAAAGGAGTAATGGAGGTAGAGAGATAAAGATAGCAGTGGGTTAGTGCTGATGTAATAGAGAGAAAATCAATAATGAAAAACAAAGAAAAATAGATATGGTGATAGAACATATATCTGAGGAGCAGCATCATTATTAACAGATATAATGGATGAACTGTGTCCGCCTTCAACAACTGTTATAGATCCTCAAAAAAGGAAATCAGAAAGACAGGCACAGAGAAATGGATAGACACCGAATGAGGAAAATTTAGAAATCAAAGATTTGTATTATGCCTTTTCGAAGTGAAAGAAGATCACCAAGGGAGCTCTCCTTACGAAATACGACATTCCCTCTTTACATCTTTAGAAATAAATTCATTTGATATTTCTTTATTTGAATTCAACATTTATTAAAATAAAATATAAGAAAAAACTCAAAGTAAAAATTAAAATAAATAAAAAAAAACAAGAAACAACAATCCTGGAGTTTGCAATATTCACAAAAAATTAATGTGAGAGCATGGTACTCCTTGAGTACTCCTACTGAAAAATAGTGAGCCAACATCAAGCCAGAGATTGGGGATCAAGGGATTTGAAAGTAGGAGACAGTTAATTAGTCTTTTAACTTTAAATTTAGCCCAGTCCAAGAGGAGTACACAGCCGGAGTTTCCACCCCACCCTCCAGCATACACATACCACCACCACCACCAAATGAAGAGAGCGGTACTCCATGCGTGAGTGGATAAGACACTCATATAATTGAAGTAACTTCAGAAGAAAAAAATTTCTCGCTAACTGAATTGAACTCTAGCTTCTTTGAACCTGCTCTAGTAACAGTTGTAATATGAGGTTTAGAAGACAATTTGTTGTTTTATGCTCAGACTAAGACTATATATATATATATATATAATATATATATATATATATATATATATATATATATATATATATATATATATATATATATATATATATATATATATATATATATATATATATATATATATATATATATATATTAGGGATGGAGTGAAGTATCGGTATCGGCAAATTTTTTGGATAAGAGTAAAGTATCGGTATCGGTATCGGTATCGGTAGTAGTATCGGCATATTTTCCGATACCGATATCGGTATCGGTATCGGTATCGGTATCGGTATCTGGTAATTTTTAGGTATCGGTATCGGTATATCGGTAAAAAATTTGGTAATCGCTCCATCCCTAATATATATATATATATATATATATATATATATATATATATATATATATATATATATATATATATATATATATATATATATATATATATATATATTATGTATGTATGTTTGTGTGTGTGTATGTATAAACAGAAAGAACAGAAAGAGTGATAATGACATTTCATTTTAAAAACTAAAAATTATAAGCGATTGTGAAATTTTAAAATCTCATTTCCAAAATTCCAACCCTGTAAAAGTTTATTAATATTTTTATGTAATTTGCACATATCAAAGAATACGTTTCCATTGCAAAAACTAGTTATTTCATATTAAGTATTCCAATAATTAAAGAAAGATATTCATTTTTTTAAATTAATCGACGTATCTAGAGGAAAACAGAATTTTTTTTTTTTTTTTTTTTTTTTTTTTTTTTTTTTTTTTTTTTTTTTTTTTTTAACGAAATCCAAAAGTTCAAACTTGACAGAGATTCTCAAGTGGTTGAACATTCAACTTTTAAAGTTTTAAAATTGGAGTGATTATATTTAGAAAGAAAAATTAAGACTGAAGATATATTTCAGAGAGAAATGGTTAGAAAATGCAAAATATAGTAAAATTTGATTTGTGTTTAATATATTTCTCTCACTCTCTCTCTCTCTCTCTCTCTCTCTCTCTCTCTATATATATATATATATATATATATATATATATATATATATATATATATATATATATATATATATATATATATATATATATATATATTCTCAGAATATTAGAAAAATTAATCAACCAACCTTGAAGCTCTGATTCAAAAGTTAAATTTTATGCCTTTTTGATTTTACCGTTTTATTTATGGAAAGGAATATAGAGATAGCAAAAATTATTCAAGTTTTTTTCTTTTTTTTTTTCTTATTCTTTCTTTTTATAATTTTTTTTTTTTAAAATGAATATCGCATAGATATTTTTCAAGCGATGTATTGTATTTCATTATAAAGCTAATCTTTATGATTATATATATATATATATATATATATATATAATATATATATATATATATATATATATAATATATATATATATATATATATATATATATATATATATATATATATATAATATATATATTATATATATATATATATATATATATATATATATATATATATATATATATATATATATATATATATATATATATATATATATATATATATATAATATATATAATATATATAATATATATATATATAATATAATATAATATATAGATATATAATAAATATTATATAATATATATATAATATATAATATAATATATAATTATATATATATAAAAAAGGGAGACCACTCTCAACCCTCTAACAATTATCGTATTTCATTAACTTCCGTTTTTCTAAAGTTCCCGAATCTATTCTTAACAGAAAGATTTTGAAATATCTCAGTTCTTTATATCCTACCTCTGATCACCCGTATAGTTTTCATAAAGAAAGCTCTACTAGTTGATCTTTTTTCCTTACTCTCTCACATTCAATCCTCAACTCGTCGGCATTTCGGTAAATCTTTCGCTGCAGAGGTAGACTACTCGAAAGCTTTCGATAGAATCTGGAACAAAGCTATGATTTCTAATCTTTAATTTTCGAAATCTGTCTTTCACTCAGTGGCATTTCCTCCAACTTCCTTTCCAGTCGTTCAATAGTAGATGTTGTAGATTCATATCGTTCTTCCTTTAAATCTGTTAATAGTGGTGTTCCTCTTTCCAATCCCCAATTCTTTTTCTACTTTTAATTGATGACCTCTCTATTATTCTCATCACCTATCCACTCCTAAAAAAAAACTCCAACCTTCATTACTCATTTCAATTTGAAAAATGACCCTCCCAACAAAAGTTAGTTGGTCCTCATTGCTAATTTAGCAGATAATCTTTGATCTTTCTCGCATTTAAAATTGGGGCAGAGAAAATATGGTCGTTTTCAGTGCCTCATAACCTCAATTCATCCCAACTCTATACTCGACTCAATCTTCCACGCAACTATGATATCTTCATCGAAAGCACATAACTCAAACCTACATCTGTCCTTAATATTATCGGTGTTTTTTTTCGTGATCTTTCTTGGAAGGATCGCATTACTTCTCTTTCTAGACATGTTCTCTACTAGTAAAGTCTGGAATACACCATCTATTTTCTCAATTTCCATTGACTATCAAACTTTTGAACACATTGTATTGGGATATGTTAACCCTTAACTGGACTAGGATTTTGATATTCCCTAAACTCTGTATATATATATATATATATATATATATATATATATATATATATTATATATATATATATATATATAATATATATATATATATATATATATATATATATATATAATATATATAAAGGAGACAGTCTCTCTCAAAGAAGAACGCACAATTGTTTTTGCTTTTATACAGTACTGCAAAAAAAAAAAAATGTGCATATATTCTTGTATACGAGCTTAACTTCTGTCAAGATTTATATAGAATTCTCTTTGATGTATTTGAAGATTCGTGCGCTTTTATTCTAAGTATTCATAACCTAAATTATTTGAAATGCAAAGTTTTTTTCCAGCGCTTTTGTGACTTCTTAAAACTTTAGGAATATAAAGAATTTCGTTCATTTTCCTCTTTCTGGAAAGGTTCTTTTTGATTTGAAAAAGTCAGGCTTAAAATCATAAACAACATTACACACACACACATATTTATATATATATATATATATATATATATATATATATATATATTATAAATAGGTTTCATATTTCAAAAAAGTGTGTAACTGAAAGAATTAAAACGTGGAACAATATAAGGTTCCAAACATTTCTAGTATAAATCTTCGGATTTTCCAAGAAATTACAAATGATATATTATAATATATATATATAATATATTATATATATATATATATAATAAATATAATAATATATATATATATATATAT
>SEYY01017451.1:7500-12500 GCA_009176605.1 Armadillidium nasatum
ATATATATATATATATATATATATATATATATATATATATATATATATATATATATATATATATATATATATATATATATATATATATATATATATATATATATATATATATATATATATATATATATATATTGCAGCTTGTTTTTATCTCACAGGAAGCCAATTAAATTTGTGATTTGTACACTTTGTTAAGGTGGTGGCTTCTCACTAGACCCAACGTCACGGCTCTCTTTATCTCTCTTTGCAGATGTACGAAGTGCCCACTGGTTGGTATTCCTACTATTTATTCGTTATTTATTTATATAGTTATCTATTTATATATTTGTGTTTTTTAACAAATTTGATTAACGTTATCTGACCTATTTACAGATCTATTTTCTTTCTTATATAACTATGTAGTATATATTGAAGGTTTCACATATAGCTGGTAATGTCTCTCTATTGAGATGCAGACACAAACGGGATATGACCATCTGGGACCCATTATATGAAAATATTTTTGGTAGATATTTCTTCCATGTAAAAAATACTTAATTTAGTTTATATATTTTGAAATATATTTTCAATTTTTAAATTTGTAACTTAAAAGATCAAAGATTGAAAATTCATACATAAATCGCAATAAAATATGTTCAATTAAATTTTTGAAATTATGCACCAAATTTTCATCTACTTTTTCACCTTTGTTCAATGAAAATAAGTTTCTATACCACTGTAAGTTATAAATCTGCTTGATTTATAAACATTTGTTTCACCTTGATAAAGGGTATAGTTTTATCAGACATTGCTATTGTTTTTAATAACCTTCTTCTTCTTCTTCTTCTTCTTCTTCTTCTTCTTCTTCTTCTTCTTCTTCTTCTTCTTCTTCTTCTTCTTCTTCTTCTTCTTCTTCTTCTTCTTCTTCTTCTTCTTCTTCTTCTTCTTCTTCTTCTTCTTCTTCTTGAGGAGAAGCGCCTTCACATCCAAAGAAAAAAAATGCTTTGAATCGTTATTTAATATAGCAATATCACTTGTACAGCATAATATTTTAATTTAAATTGTATTATGTCTGATTAATTTAACACTTTTTAGTTAAATATTACCAATGTTTAAATGTTTAAAATGAAAGTGTTCCGAACAGTATTATTTTCCCCCATTTATTTACATGGAGAACTACTGTGAAGTAGCACCAACATGCAACAAAAAATGAAATATTCTTTATTTATTTGTAGATTTTTTTATTTATTTTTTTATTTTATTTTGTTTAATTTTTTTAAATATTTTGTGACCAACGTTAATGGATTGGGCGTAAATTAAAGAATATCTATATTCCAATTTAAAACTTATTTCTTCCATCATTCATTATACAAGTTTTAATAATAATAATAATAATAATAATAATAATAATAATAATAATAATAATAATAATAATAATAATAATAATAAAAATGCTTTATTAGTATTAAAAACGATGATTGAATGCTTGCTAGTAATAATAATAATAATAATAATAATAATAATAATAATAATAATAATAATAATAATAATAATAATAATAATAATAATAATAATAATAATAATAATAATTTCTATTATTAGTATTATTATTATTGTTATAATTATAATAATAATTATAATAATTAATAATAATAATTATAATAATAATAATACTAATAATAGAAATTATTATTATTATTATTATTATTATTATTATTATTATTATTATTATTATTATTATTATTATTATTATTATTACTATTATTATTATTAGCAAGCATTCAATCATCGTTTTTAATCTAATAAAATCCATGAACGTGAATACTAAACACAAAATAACTGTACATGATAAATGCAAAGCATTTAAAATTCTATACTCATTTGAAGCTCTGAAACTCAAAATAGCTGGGTCTTTCTACATTAAAAATTGCAAATTTGAAATTCAAAGGAAATTTAATTTACTGTCACTTAATTTAAGAAAACTTCTAATGATTTCATAATTTATATTCTTAACGTTTGTTTAAAATAATTTAACTGCTTTAAGAAAGCTAGAAGCCATTGCTACTACAACGTACTTTTGTACTTCATATTATTTATACTTCAAATTCTGTAGAAGTACTTTTCACAAATAAACCTAAAGTTCTTCTTCCATAGTTTATTTAAATGCTTTTACTTTTTTTGGTGGTAGAACAAATTTAAATGATAATTTTTAAGTAGTTGCACAGTTATAGGATTTAAAGTCAGAGATTAACGAAAATTCTTTAGTAAAACAATCTTTCTTCTACCGTTTATATATTCTAAGCAGAATTGTTTTTTTTTTTTTTTTTTTTTTTTTTTTTTTTTTTCTCTGTAGGTTTAAAACAGGACGAAATAATTATGTCAAAATATTGGTTTTAATAACTGTTTCTGTCATATATATATATATATATATATATATATATATATATATATATATATATATATATATATATATATATATATATATATATATATATATATATATATATATATATATATATATATATATATATATATATATATATATATATATATATATATATATATATATATATATATATATATATATATATAATATATATATATATATATATATATATATATATATATATATATATATATATATATATATATATATATATATATATATATATATATATATATATATATATATATATATATATATATAATGAATATTTGTTCGCATGTGC
Organism: Armadillidium nasatum; assembly: GCA_009176605.1. Taxonomy (NCBI): domain Eukaryota; kingdom Metazoa; phylum Arthropoda; class Malacostraca; order Isopoda; family Armadillidiidae; genus Armadillidium; species Armadillidium nasatum. Next base: position 10,206 of record SEYY01017451.1, read on the forward strand.
AAAAATGTATTTGCATGCAAATTTTCTAAGTAAATTTAGCGCTGCAAGCAACCTATTTATATTATAAAAATCTTTTTAAAATCAAATTAAAAAAACAACAAAAAAAAAATAAAAAAATAAAAAAATAAAAAAAATAAAAAATAAAAACAAAATCAAGAAAAAAATGCTCTCTTTTATATTTTAACTTTATTATTTTTTTTGTTCTTTATACACTCGAGTATTTGAACTCTAAAGGCATTCTTCTGACTTGTGCAATATTACATTATTCTTTTTTGCCCAATGGTAATTGTTACGCTAATAGAAACCAACGCTTTATTTTTCTGTCTTTATCATTTACATATTTTACTATGGAATTTACTCTCAAAATACGAACAGTAGTAGTAGTAGTAGTTGCAATAGTGGTTGCAGTGTAGTATATAAAAGTAGATAAAATGTGTTTTAATTCCAACTGTAATTGCTACGTTAAAAGAAATCAACGCTTTATTTTTCTGTCTTTATCATTCATAAATTTTTCTATGGAATTTACTCTCAAAATACGAACAGTAGTAGTAATAATAGTAGTAGTAGTAGTAGTAGTAGTAGTAGTAGTAATAATAATAATAATAGTAAAAATAGTGGTTGCAGTGTAGTAGATAAAAGTAGATAAAATGTGTGTTTTAATTCCAACTATAATTATTAAAACGAGGCCTTTGGAAATGAGATATTAATACCAAACATCAAAAGTGTAAGAGTAGTCATGGAAGACATTCTAAAAAGTTAACACATTAATGTGTTGTTGTTGTTTTTCTTCTTCTTCTTCTTCTTCTTCTTCTTCTTCTTGTGTTCAAAGAGCAAGTAAGAAATTCTATAAAATACTGCTTCAAATACACCACAAAGAAAGCATTTTAATATATTTCTTTGTCTTTTCTCTCCATACCTTTTTTTCTTCCTTTTAATCTGTCTTTCTGTTTGTCTATCTGTCCGTCTCTCTCTCTCTCTCTCACTCTTTACATATATATATATATATATATATATATATATATATATATATATATATATATATATATATATATATATATATATATATATATATATATATATATATATATATATCGCTTATTCTGTACACATGTGTTTATTCATGTATCTCTCTATGCATCAATCTTCAAAGTGATTGTTTTCAGAACATTCGCTCTAGGGTAATTTCGGATAATTATGAACCGAACTTGTGAAAGGTGATATAATGCTTAATATATATATATATATATTATATATATATATATATATATATATATATATATATATATATATATATATATATATATATATAATATATATATATATATATATATAATAGATAGATAGATAGATAAATTGATAGATAGATAGATAGAGAGATTATAGATGGATAGATAGATAGATAGATAGATAGATAGATAGTTAGATAGATAGATAGATAGATAGATAGATAGATAGATAGATAGATAGATAGATAGAGAGAGAGAGATTGATTGATAGAGATAGATAGATAGATATACCGTATTCATATTGTCTTGAAGTGTAAATGATACATTATACTATCAATGAAATCTTAAAAATTATTCAAAGAGAAGTTCGTGTTGAAGGGATTTAAAATCTCTTGTAAGTCGAGAAGAATTAAACTTATGAATGTTCATTTGGATTGCGGAGAGTTCTTTGAAAATGTTTTACTTAAAATATGTAAGAAAGGTTTATTGAGGAAGCCGATAGGATTTTCTTGAGATTGAATCATGATTCTTGATGAAACGGAGATCAAAAATAATCGATCATATACTGTAAAATGAGGAAGCAAAATCGATGTCTTTGTTCTGAGACAGATGTTATAGGTTGTACTTATGGAATGCAAAGAAATGTGAGAGCTTTGTATGATAGTTTAAAAGTTATAGCGAATGAGTAAATTTAAATGAGCTTGAGATGCAAGGGAGTTAATTGAGATAGGAATGAGAAGCGAAATTAATTAACAGATGAACTACATTAATTATGATGCGAACAAAAGTTCAAGTTTTAAAAAAAATTCTTTCGTATGCAATATTATGACTGGGAGTTAAAGGAGAACAAGAAAGATCTAAAGTATTAAGATCAAAGGAGTGGAGCCAAGCAAAAAAAAAAGATATGTCATAAAATAAATTTCTGTGTTTAAGGGTGAAAAAAGCTTTCAATTAAATATTTTACTCTGATAATTGTTTGAAACTGTCCAACAATAAGATAATTAGACACTTTCTAAAGTCTTCAGAAGAAAAATTTGTTTTAATTAAATAAAAAAGAATTAAGATGAAA
>SEYY01017452.1:0-2500 GCA_009176605.1 Armadillidium nasatum
TAATGAAAAGCAGAAAAAGTGTTGGGGATAGGACAGATCCTTGAGGAACACCACTATTAATAGATTTATAGGATGAACGGTGGCCGTTTACAACAGCTGCTATAGAACGACCGGAAAGGAAATCAGAGAGAAGGTCACAGAGAGAAGGATAGATTCCGAAAGAGGGAAGTTTGGAAATCAAAGCTTTGTGCCAGACTCTATCGAAACTTTCGATATGTCCAGCGCCACAGCAAAAGATTCACCGAAATGCCGAAGAGCGGAGGACCAAGAGTCAGAGAGAAGGGAAAGAAGATCACCAGTAGAGCGTTTCTTTCGAAAGCCATACTGGCGATCTGAGATAAGATTAGAAGAATTGAGATGTTTCCAAATCTTCCTGTTAAGGATAGATTCGAAAACTTTAGAAAGAACGGAGGTTAAAGAAATAGGACGATAGTTAGAGAGGCTGAGAGGGGTCCCCCTTCTTCGGCACAGGCTGAATGAGCGCACGTTTCCAGCAAGAAGGGAAGGTTGAAGTAGAAAGACATAGACGAAATAGTTTACCAAGGCAGGGTGCAAGCTCGGAAGCACAAGTTTTGAGAACCACAGAAGGAATACCATCAGGACCGTACGCCTTCTTAGTGTTAAGCTGAGAGAGAGCAGAAGTGACGTCTTTAGAAGAAATTACAATTTTAGGCATAAATGAGTTAGAGGGGGTTGAAGGAGTAGGAACAGCTCCGGAATCGTCTAAGGTTGAATTTAAGGCAAAGGTTTGAGCAAAGAGTTCAGCTTTAGAGGAAGGCAAAACGGCAGTTGAACCGTCAGAAGATACTAGAGGAGGGAAAGAGGAAGAAGCAAAGTTAGAGTTGACATTTTTTTGCAAAATGCCTGAAAGGGCGAGAGGAAGAGGAGCCAGAAAGATTATTGCATTTGCGACGGAGAAAAAAGTTTTTAGTATCTCGAAGAATAGATTTTGCACGATTCCGGGATGAAATATAAGTTGCATGAGATTCTGGAGTTTGAAGACGACGGTAGTCCCTGAAGGCAGCATCCCTGCGGCGGATAGCACGAGAACAAGCAGAGTTAAACCAAGGTTTATTAGGTTTAGTGGAAGGGAAAGAATATGGAATGTACGCCTCCATGCCAGAGAGAATCACCTCAGTTATGCGCTCTGCACACTCCGAGGGACCTTTCCTACGGAAACAGTAAGCATTCCATGGAAAATCAGAAAAGTACGACCACAAGTCAGGCCAGTTAGTGGCACCTAAATGCCAGAAACGTCTCCTCGCCGAGGGCGGGGGCCGTTCTTGCGGAAGACTTGAAGAGACAGGACAAGATACGGAGATAAGAAGATGATTGGAAGAACCCAGAGGAGGAAAGAGTTTAACAGTATAAGGAGAAAGATTAGAAGTTAGAAAAAGGTATAGAATGTTGGGTTCATCACCAAGACGATCAGGGATACGGGTAGGGAGTTGCACCAACTGCTCAAGGTTGTTCTGGATAGAAAATTGGAAGGCGAGTTCACCAGCTTGATCTTTGAGAACTAGTTAAATATATATATATATATATATATATATATATATATATATATATATATATATATATATATATATATATATATATATATATATATATATATATATATATATATATATATATATATATATATATATATATATATATATATATACTCAACAACAATTAATTAATGCTAGGAGAGTGACCCTGTAGTAGTCATCTTCTGGTCTTTCTCTCAGAGGGGAGAGAAAACATGGGAATTTTCAATCACCAAAACTCTGATCCTCCATCTTTCTACTCGATAGACCATTCAATGCAATTCTGACATCGCCACTCAAACTTTCGTCTGTCCTTAAATATTCTCGCTATTTCTTTTTCTCGTAATCTTTCTTTAAAGGATTACAATACTTCTCTATGAAAAACAATCTTCTATGATGTTTAATATTCTGGAGCTCCTTATAAATTGTTTACTTTTCACAGGTGTCTTGTTTTCACTGTATGGAGTACGTTTCACACATCTGGGATAGTCCCACTCATGTTGCTCTTGAAAAGATAGAATCTAAGTCTTTTCAGTTCTTTCACACTAATTCTCTTCAATCTCTTTGCGCACGTCAAATATCTATTACTTTCCATTCTATCGCTCATTACAACACAGCACTGCTCTTTTGAACTCTAGTATCCGCATACCTCCTTCAATGAAACAGGATAGTTGAGACGTCTTTTTACAATCTATTTCATTTTTCTGTCGAGGGAAATTTTGAGAGGAAATGAGGAAGGTGGCATAAAGATATTAACTTTAACTCTTCTGTCATGATACCTTGAAAAATATGAACAATTTCAATTATATATATATATATATATATATATATATATATATATATATATATATATATATATATATATATATATATATATATATATATATATATATATATATATATATATATATATATATATATATATATATATATATATATATATAATAAAATCTGAAAAACAGATGATT
>SEYY01017452.1:7500-13437 GCA_009176605.1 Armadillidium nasatum
ATGTATATGTATATATATATATATATATATATATATATATATATATATATATATATATATATATATATATATATATATATATATATATATCACTGAGAGATAGAATGAGGAGTGAACTGGTGAGAGAGGAACTTGGGGTGGAATCAATTTTGGAATGCATAGAAAGAAACCAACTGAGATGGTTTGGTCACGTGAAGAGAATGGGGGAGGGAGAGAGACTGAGAGAGATGCTGGAATGGAGACCAGAAGGAAGGAGACCGGCGGGAAGACCAAGGAAGAGATGGATGGAGGCGATAGAAGAAGCCATGCAACGAAGGAACAAGACACTGGAAGAGGTGGAAGACAACCGAATGTTTGAGGACAGAGATGCGTGGAGAAGATTTTGGAGTAGCACCTGACAGGCGCCAGCCTACCGGTTTGGACGGTGATGATGATGATGATGATGATGATATATATATATATATATATATATATATATATATATATATATATATATATATATATATATATATATATATATATATATATATATATATATTATATATATATATATCATAATACACTGACATAATGTTCAAATGAAACTTAAAAAGATTTGAGTTCTTGATACCATTTCTAAATTTTTCAGAAACTGTAAGGCCCCATATATCCAGCAGACACCTCTGGAGGAGAAGTTGCGGCAAACCTTGGATAGCTGGGATGCAGTAGATGTTCACCACAATACCCCTCTCACTAGGAACCTTTTTCCATGTGAATACCAAGAGGTCTGGGTGGACTTGTTTATGAAGTATAATACCCCATTACCCAGCTCAGCGGCCGTGGAGAGGTTGTTTAGGTCAAGGCTCTGACATTCTAAGACCAAAGAGGGCAGCCATTGCATCCAGCAATTTTGAAAAATTTATTTTCATGAAAGGGAATATGACCCTTTTCAGAATGCAAGAGGAGAGCTACGAGGAGGAAGAGATCATAGATGGCTGAATAAATAATAATAAATTCTTTCTCATTTTTTGTTATATATTTGCATTTATCAAATAAAATTTAAAAATAATTCATCTTTACATCTTTTTTTTTGCTCAAAAATTTGCGCTTTAAAAATTTTTTTTTATTTGCGGACATGTGCGCTTTTGCATTTGCGGACTAAATTTTTGAAAAAATGTGCGCTTTTGCATTTGCGGACAAAGTTTTTAAAATTTGCGCTTTTGAGTTTGCGCTCTAAATTTTAAAATTTGCGCGCCCACCTCTGATATTTACATATATATATAATATATATATATATATATATATATATATATATATATATATATATATATATATATATATATATATATATATATATATATATATATATATATATATATATATATATATATATATATATATATATATATATATATATATATATATATATATATATATATATATATATATATATATATATATATATATATATATATATATATATATATATATATATATATAATATATATATATATATATATAATATATATATATATATATATATATATATATATATATATATATATATATATATATATATATATATATATATATATATATATATTATATATATATAATATATATATATATATATATATATATATTATATATATTATGACCTGACCGCCTTGGTTATGAACCCAACATACTTGATCTTTTCGTAACTTCTTATCGTTCTCCTTACAATGTAAAACTCTTTCCTCTTCTGTGTTCATCCATTTACCTTCTTTGTCTCTATATTTTGTTCTGTCACTTCAAGTGTTCCGCAAGAACGAAACCCGTTTTTACCGTGGAGTTTCTGTCACATTGGCGCTGCCAACTGTTCTGCTTTGCAGTTGTACTTCCTGACTTCCAATGGAATTAACACTGTTCCCGTGGAAGGGATCTCTTGGAATGTGAAAAGCACATAACCGAGGTGATTCTCCCCTGCATTTAGGCGTACAGTCGTGAACAAAAGTTCGTTCCTATTAGGCTGGAAATAAATATTTATATAAAATGGGGGTCATTTCAGGTTCAGCCAAAAACAGTTCAGTTAAGCCCCTCTCAATGTTTTTATTGTCTTTTTATTCAAAATAGAGCTTTTATGAAATGATTTCCATTTTATATAAATATTTATTTCCAGCCTAATAGGAACGAACTTTTGTTCACGACTGTACATTCCATTTATTTACTTCAACAGAACCATGGTTTAACTCTGCTTATTCTCATGTTTCCTCATTAAAGATAATACCTCCAGGAAGTAAGTATCGTCTTCTTCAAACTTCATAAATTCATGTATCTTATATTTTATTGCGGAATCATTCAAAATCCATTCTTTCTAATTTAACCAGAAACTCATTTATACGTCGAAAATGCAATAATCTTTATGGATTCTCTTCTTCACGTCCTTTCTGTCTTTTTGCAAAAAAAAGAAAAATAAAAAATAAAAAATAAAAAATAAATAAAATTATTTTGCTTCTTCCTCTTTCTCTCCTCTAGTATCTTCTGACGGCATAACTGCAACTTTTCTACTAAAGCTGAATTCTTTGCTCAGACTTTTGCCTCCAATTTCACCCTACACGATTCTGGATCTACTGCTCTTCCTTCAATCCCTTCCAGTTCATTTATGCCTAATATTGCAATGTCATTTGGAACAGTGGCTTTCTATTGCTGTATTATAATCTTAAGGGAGTCAAAACATTCGTGATATAAGGAGCTCCACAGGAAAAGAAATTTCAAGAGGTGAGGCCAAGAGACTCCAATACCGCCACACAACGAAATCAGCCGATCTGGGAGCATATTCATCTACAATTGCAATGACCTTCCAGCTGTATATGTTGTTGCTTTATCTTATTGAAACCACACTCTGTGTTCTTTAGGTTAAAGTTATTCGAGTTGAGCCTTTAAATAGTTTTCGAACGTACTGATATAATTGGCATAAACACCACATTCTTCTAAGAAATAAGGATTCATGATAAAAACTTCGGCAACGATGCACTAAACAGTCACTCGCTCGGAGTTTAATGGTCTTTCGTTTTCTTACATAGCCGCTTAATTGAAAATCTCCTTTGTCATGGCACAAGAGAACAACATCTTCCTGAACATGATTTTCACATAATTCCTACAGCCCAACAAGTCTGTCAAATTTTCTTTTAGCTCAACCATCATTTCAAATGGATGGAAATGGAAGTCTTTGTGCAAGATGCTCTTTGAGGCTTTCCGAGAAATCACTACATATTATGCATGCTTCCGAGCAGATCGTCTCCGAGACTGAAGAGCAGATGGCTTCAATGTTTTAATCTTTTCAGTTGTACGAAACCTACGTTAACCATGTGATTTACTTATTAAAGTCGAACTTGATGCTCTGGAATTATCAACAAAGTTCAGGTGATCACTGAACAACTGTTTGTGAAAAACGTTTCTACAGCAAAAGCAAGGAATGAACCCAACGGAGCCATGTTAGTGACTGATGACGGTTGGGGTTCAGTTTCACTACTGTCAGGGCAATAAATTTTTTAAAAGAGAGGTTTGTTTAGTCATTATATATATATATATATAATATATATATATATTATATATATATATATATATATATATATATATATATATATATATATATATATATATATATATATATATATATATATATATATATATATATATATATCCCTGGTGGCAAAGGCCAGAGGCCTACCAATATCCGCTAAGAGTTGGGAAAAATGCCGGAATTCTTGTCGTTAATGGCCGACATGTCCTGATACACGGCGTTTAAAAGTGTGCAAATCAAAAGAAGTTGGAAAAACATATAAAAGAAGCGTGTTCCAGATTTGACCAGTAGAGTACATGTAAGATTGAGCATATATATATATATATATATATATATATATATATATATATATATATATATATATATATATATATATATATATATATATATATATATTAAACTTTATTAATAGTATTATCTTAAAATCCTAATTTTAAGTCACATAAAATAAAATGATCATTTTTTATTTATCCCCAAACACAAGATTCAAGAAAATTCCTTTTCTGTCTAAATCTTACAAAGTCAAATCTACTGTTTGTTTTAAATACAATCTTTCTTATCTAAAAGCTGATTATTATCTGAAATAGAGATAAGAATTTTCGATTTTACAATAAGTGGATAAAACTCCAGTTGTTCGAGCAGCGTAGGACGTATTGTGAGGGGTAAATATATTTTTGATATTTACTTTTTGTATTTAATAGCATTTCATAATCAGAACATTATTTGTATTAGATTTACTACCTATTTTAACATTGGATGTGGTATTTCAAATATATTAAATTCTAGAGAAAGGAAAAATTTTTATTATTTTTTAAAATGTTGAAATTAAGATGAAAGTTTTAAAGAAAATTTGATTATTATTATTATTATTATTATTATTATTATTATTATTATTATTATTATTATTATTATTATTATTATTATTAACATAAACCTTTCGTTTGCCGATTTTTGTATCTCTCTCTTTCTCTCTCTCTCTCTCTCTGATTTTTATCAAATATTAAGATTTTAATTTATTATTTTATTGTCATTATTTTCCTTTTTGGTACTAGATTGGCTTTAGCCCTACCACATTTATTTATTGATTTATTTTTTGGTAATCAAACTTTCAAAAGAAAACTTGGAAAAATTAAAATTATTATTTTAATTTTGGGAAGATCATTTTAATAATTAATTTTGATCGAAATACGTTTCTTAATTTTTGTTGGTGATAGATTATTTTTAGTCGTACCATAATTGATTTACCATTTACAACTGAGTTTCAAACGAGTCTTTGAAAAAAGGATATTTATATCTATATATATTTATATTATATTATATATATATATATATATAGTATGTATATGTGACCTTATTTGTTATGTCATTTAAAGTCCTATCCAATTCTTTTATTATTGCATGTTAGCATTTAAATGATTTCAATTTGTGTTTCTATTATTATTTATTATCATTTTCATTTATTTTTGTAGGATTATTTTGAGTCTTATCTGATTCATTTATTATTGAATGTTTTTATTTAATACATATTTTTTTATTTGGTATTCCTGTATTTATTATTATTATTATTATAATCATTAATTTCATTGGTGTTTTAAATATAATTAATGATGTTCATATTTTAGGTTCCTATCATAGAGATGTATTAAACTTAGAAAGAAGAAAAAAAAGATTTTTATATTACCCAAAAAGAAGTTATAAAAAATATATATGAATTAATTCTGCAAACTTATTATATTATGTTATTGTTTCTGGTCCTGTTATTTAAATTATGCTTTTGTATTATGTTAAATTTGAGGTAGCGAGAATAGAAGAAAAATTCCCAGAAGTATCAAGGCTAATCTAAAGCTTATTTCACACTAATCCAATAGGGCCAACTTCCCATTAAAGGATCAACATGATTGGTGGAAGAGAGAGAGAGAGAGAGAGAGAGAGAGAGAGAGAGAGAGAGAGAGAGAGAGAGAGAGAGAGAGAAGAGAAGAGAGAGAGAGAGAGAGAGAGAGAGAGAGAGAGAGAGAGAGAGAGAAGTCAGGCACAAGAAAGGGAACGGAAACGTTTTAGTTAGCCGAGACTGAAAGATGAATTTTCAGATTCGTAAAATATCATGCAAATTAATTTAATTTACTGTTTGAATTACAATAAGTAAGCCTCAAGTAAGTTAATTAATTGCCAGATCCAATCACCCATTTTCGTCAATTGTTTAATAAACTTTGTGTTAAAGAGATTCTATTAATTAATCACACTTTGTTTAAACACAAGAGCACACGCACACGCACACCCACACGCACCCTCATAAATATATATATATATATATATATATATATATATATATATATATATATATATATATATATATATATATATATATATATATATATATATATATATATATATAT
>SEYY01017453.1:0-10079 GCA_009176605.1 Armadillidium nasatum
CTGGTTTAAATGATAAACTGTCATTTAGTTGCCAGGTTTGCAATGGAAAAAATCATATCACTGCCTTGTGTAATATGCAACCCCAATCGCTACAAAATCATATGTGATCCTTAAGCCAAGGAATTAATAAATTGTATTTATTGCCTACTATAACTTTAAAAGTTGGTAAAGGTAAAAAAGCAACATCCATACGATGCCTTTTAGACAGTGGGTCACAACGTACTTACCTTTCAAGGAAAGTTCTAGATAAACTTGACATATGTATGGAAAATCAGCAGGGTACGAGTTATCCACTCCTTCCCCCATCACCACTTGGGAGTTGGTGGCCTCCGGTGATGGGGTTGGTGCCACCAAGACCTCTATGCTGACTTGCCCTGGTGCACGATCTTCTTTTTTCATAAACTTCTGCAACATTCGTGGTCTCTTTACTAATTTCCCCTTTGTCGAACACCAGCTCTCTTCTTCTAGACCTCATTTCTTATTCTTAACCGAAACTCAGGTGTCTGGGTGCTCTGACAGCAAGCCCTACTCTGTTTCCTCCTACTGTCTCTATTCTCAATTTTCATCCAAAGGCGGATGTTGCGCTTATGTGCGCAACGATGTTATTCTGTTCTCGTGTTTCTAATTTGGAGTCTTCTGAATTCTCTACCTTATGGCTTAAACTTTCTTGCAACTCTACAACTAAATTTATCTGTTCTGTCTACTTATCTCCTAACTCTACAGACTATCCAAAATTCTTCGACTATCTTAACTCCAAAATAGAACACATTCTTTCTTCTTCTCCTTCTCCGAAATCATCCTATTAGGTGATTTCAATGTTCACCACCGCCAATGGCTTTCATCTAGTTCCCAAGATCCAGCTGGTGAACTCGCCTTCCAATTTTCTATCCAGAACAACCTTGAGCAGTTGGTGCAACTCCCTACCCGTATCCTGACCGTCTTGGTGATGAACCCAACATTCTAGACCTTTTTCTAACTTCTAATCCTTCTCCTTATACTGTTAAACTCTTTCCTCCTCTGGGTTCATCCGATCACCTTCTTATCTCCGTATCTTGTCCTGTCTCTTCAAGTCTTCCGCAAGAACGGCCCCCGCCATCGGCGAGGAGACGTTTCTGGCATTTCGGTGCCACTAACTGGTCTGACTTGCGGTCGTACTTTTCTGATTTTCCATGGAATGATTACTGTTTCCGTGGGAGGGGTCCCTCGGAGTGCGCTGTGCGCATAACTGAGGTGATTCTCTCTGGCATGGAGGCGTACATTCCATATTCTTTCCCATCCACTAAACCTAATAAACCTTGGTTTAACTCTGCTTGTTCTCGTGCTATCCGCCGCAGGGATGCTGCCTTCAGGGACTACGTCGTCTTCAAACTCCAGAATCTCATGCATCTTATATTTTCATCCCGGAATCGTGCAAAATCTATTCTTCGAGATACTAAAAACTCTTTTCTCCGTCGCAAATGCAATAATCTTTCTGGCTCCTCTTCCTCTCGCCCTTTCTGGCATTTTGCAAAAAATGTCAACTCTAACTTTGCTTCTTCCTCTTTCCCTCCTCTAGTATCTTCTGACGGTACAACTGCCGTTTTGCCTTCCTCTAAAGCTGAACTCTTTGCTCAAACTTTTGCCTTAAATTCAACCTTAGACGATTCCGGAGCTGTTCCTACTCCTTCAACCCCCTCTAACTCATTTATGCCTAAAATTGTAATTTCTTCTAAAGACGTCACTTCTGCTCTCTCTGAGCTTAACACTAAGAAGGCGTACGGTCCTGATGGTATCCCTCCTGTGGTTCTCAAAACTTGTGCTTCCGAGCTTGCACCATGCCTTGGTAAACTATTTCGTCTATGTCTTTCTACTTCAACCTTCCCTTCTTGCTGGAAACGTGCGCTCATTCAGCCTGTGCCGAAGAAGGGGGACCCCTCTCAGCCCTCTAACTATCGTCCTATTTCTTTAACCTCCGTTCTTTCTAAAGTTTTCGAATCTATCCTTAACAGGAAGATTTGGAAACATCTCAATTCTTCTAATCTTATCTCAGATCGCCAGTATGGCTTTCGAAAGAAACGCTCTACTGGTGATCTCTTTTTCCCTTCTCTCTGACTCTTGGTCCTCCGCTCTTCGGCATTTCGGTGAATCTTTTGCTGTCACGCTGGACATATCGAAAGCTTTCGATAGAGTCTGGCACAAAGCTTTGATTTCCAAACTTCCCTCTTTCGGAATCTATCCTTCTCTCTGTGACCTTCTCTCTGATTTCCTTTCGGGTCGTTCTATAGCAGCTGTTGTAGACGGCCACCGTTCATCCTATAAATCTATTAATAGTGGTGTTCCTCAAGGATCTGTCCTATCCCCAACACTTTTTCTGTTTTTCATTAATGACCTTCTCTCTATTACTTCATCTCCTATCCACTCCTATGCTGATGACTCCACCCTTCATTACTCTTTTCAATTTGAAAGACGCCCCTCCCAGCAACAGTTAATAGAGGCAAGGAGGGTGGCCTTGGAGCAACTAACCTCTGATCTATCTCTCATTTCCAATTGGGGCAAAGAAAACATGGTCGTTTTCAATGCCTCAAAAACTCAATTCCTCCATCTCTCTACTCAAACAATCTTCCACACAACTACGATATCTTCTTCGAAAACACGCAACTCAAACCTTCATCTCTCCTTAATATTCTCGGTGTTTCTTTTTCTCGTGATCTTTCTTGGAAAGATCACATTACCTCTCTTTCTAAACAAGCTTCTAAGAGGTTGGGTGTTCTGAGGCGCCTTCAGTATTTCTTCACACCACCCCAGTTGCTTGCTCTGTATAGGGGTGTTGTTCGCCCCTGTATGGAGTATGCGTCACACATCTGGGGTGGTTCCACACACACAGCTCTCCTGGAAAAGGTGGAGTCTAGAGCTTTTCGCCTTATCAATTCTCCTGCTCTCACTAATTCTCTCCAATCTCTTTCTGCCCGTCGAAATGTTGCGTCACTCTCTCTCTACTATCGCTATTACAATGGACACTGCTCTTCTGAACTCTCTCGTCGCATAACTCCTCCATTAAGAAGGGCTCGTGCGACTCGTCTTTCTACACAGTCTCATCCTTTCTCTGTCCAACTCTCTTACCCCAGACTTAACCTCTATGCTCAATCTTACATGTACTCTACTGGTAAAGTCTGGAACACACTTCCTTCATCTATTTTCCCAACTACCTATGACTTAAGCACCTTTAAACGCCGTGTATCAGGTCATGTCGGCCTGTAAATTGACCATGTTTCCGACTTTCCTCCCAACTCTGGTGGAACAATGGTAGGCCTCTGGCCTTTGCCCACCAGAGGAGAAATAAAAAAAAAAAAAAAAAAAAAAAAAAATATTAGAACTTATTTGGGTGTTAGTACTCGTACCTTAAAAGAAATTTCACTTGATGTACACATTGATAAATTTTGCTTTCCACTACCTCTTTTGAGAGATGAGGATCTTCAATTAAAATATGAAGTCAATTTTATGGATACTGCAATCCAGAATTTAAAAAATAAATCTTACAAATTAGCTGATGATGGGTTTAAAGAAATCAATAACTCATTTTTTGAACTGGATGCTTGTTGGGCACAGATTTAATAGAGTATTTCCCAATGCTACAACTAGTCAAATGCATGAGTGGATCAGCTTTTAAATTAAAAGATGGATCTATCATCCCATTTGGGAATATTACGAACTTTCTCTATCCTAAGCAAGTCAAATTTTCTGAACATTCTTCAGATATACAAAATGAAAATCAAATAAAAATAAATTAGACATTGGTTAATGCTGTCGTGAATCCTGTTCATTCATATTTTAGTCCTCTAAGTCACATTTTAACAGATTCTGAAGTAGAACAGGGTTTAGAAAATATGTTCAGGATAGAATCGTTAGGTATTGAAAATATGAACAATAAGTCTGAATTTGATTTGATAAATATTGAAAAATTCAGAAAAGGTATAGAATTCAAAGTTGGAAAATACCACATTAATCTCCCTTGGATAGAGGAAAAATTATCATAGTTGCCTTCTAATCATAATATAGCTCTCTCAGTACTTAACAGGGTGTACAAAAAAGGGAAGAATAAAGAAAAAATTCTTTTTTATCTTTCTTTTTTTTATTATTTTTTTTTTATAAATTTAAAGTTTTTATATTATATATAATATATATATATATATATATATATATATATATATATATATATATATATATATATATATATATATATATATATATATATATATATATATATATATATATATATATATATATATATATATATATATATATATATATTATATTTAATATTTTTTTTTTTTTTTTAATTACATTTTTTAAGTAAAATTTGATTTTTATAAATCTAATTTAAAAATTAATTAAAATAATAATAATAAAAAATAAACTTAAAAATAAATTTGTAGCTTGTTCTTTTTTGGGACCACACCTTAGAAACAAAACTGATTGCAATGCAGATTTTTTTATGTTTCTGCAAAATGCAATAATCTCTGGGCTGGTATTTGCAGACCACCATCTTATATCTTTGGAGCTAAGGCTATGTCTGAAGCTCTGCTATAATACTTGCCATCTTATAATAAATTACAAGAAAACAATTACATTGTCCAATGGAAATTAAAAAAGTATTTGTTAACATACTAATTTTTTTTTAATATTTTTTGAGCAAATGTCTTCATAAAAGATACACCAGCTGTATATAAAAGAAAAAGAGGCCAAAGCACACTCTTGACCAAGAACCCCACCAGCAGAATCTTTTGGAGATCAAAACTCAACTCTAAAGGGTATGTAAAAAATTTTCTCTTGTTTAATGCTGTTTAAATAAGAGAAATTTGCCCTTTTATATTATTTTATATAATATAGGAGTACATAGAAAGGAGTCCCCATTTAAACTTTTTATTTTTCAATCTCTACAATTTAAAAAATTTAATATACTTTAAAAAATATATTTTAAAAACATTTAAAATTAGATCTAGAAATCAAATTTTATTGTAGTAGTCAAGTCAAAAAACTAGTCTTTAATATTCTTTTTCAGACTTGACTTGGCTCAAAAATTTAAATTGTAGAATTAAGTACAGAAAAGGAAGAAACTTCAGCAGTAGAAAAGGACAAATACTCCCAATAATTCTTTTAATTTTTTTCTTTAATAATGAATCATCTATAAAGTCAAATTTTCATAGTTTTTTTTGTATTTTTTTTTTTTTAGTAAAAAAGAAAAATAACTGGAGTAATTATTTCACCCATTATATTTTTTTTCCTATAAATTAGTAGATTTCTGTCTATGGCATCCTCAGCGGGATCTTTTCTTTCTCAGATCCCCAGTTACTGCGGAAATTTTTTCCTTGGTCTGGTATTTGGCCTTTTATTTAACATATTGGTATAATACATAGGAACATAGGAAAATAAAGACAGTTGGTATATTATATTTGTATATTATATTAGTATTTTATAAGTTGGTATCACATATAACATTTATAACATTATGGAGGTTTTAGAACAAAATACTGAATATAAAAACATTGAAGAAATAGTTGCTGATGGTTCATCACCATCATCAACTTTTGATCAAGTTTTAACCTTAGTTAGAAAACGAGGTGTAAAACGGGCCAATGTAACAAAACTTTTAAATACTATAAAAACAAATTTGCCAAACTATACTGACAATGAAATTAGTGGTCTCATAAAAACATTAAAAAGTAAAGAAACTGAACTTACTGAGTTAGATAATGAAATTTTGGACATTTATACCGAATGTCCAGAGTTTTCTTTCGAAGGTTCAGAAAAACTAAATATTAAAAATGATTTCTATCAGTTAGCAGTAGCAACAATAATAAATGAATTACAAAGTAAAATAACAACTATCCATCCTCAAACTCAACAAAACATTTCATATTATGAATCTGGTAATAGTGGACTTAAACGACCAGAGATTCAGTTGCCAGAATATGATGGCAAGCCTGAAAATTTTGACAGGTTTATAAAAAATTTTGAGGAAATTATGGATAGAGAAAAATATAACAAATATGCTAGACATTCTTGCCTGCTAAAACAGTTGAAAGGACCTGCCAAGTTCTTAATAGAAAAGAGTCCTGCTGCTGATATGGATTATGAGGCAGCAAAAAAACTTCTTATAGCTGCCTTTAGTAACAAGGATATTCAGAAGTTTGCAGTAATTGAAAAATTGTGTAAATTAAAATTAACAAATGATTTCTATGGTTGGATTAGTGAAGCAAAATTGATTGAAAGTCAAATTAGTTCCCTAAACATTACAAGTGATATTTTTGTAAATATTTTTTGTGGTCTGAACTACCAGAACAATTTAAAATACAGTATATGAATGTAACAAATAAAACTTATCCAGATTTGAATGACATATTGAAATTTGGTTTTGAAATACAAAATAGAATGAAAGAAGGGGGCATTTTTGACAACACAAAAACAAGTAATGCAAACTTTGAAAGAAAAACTGTAGCTTTAGCTACCAATATTGATGTAAATGAAAAACAAAATAAACCTGAAACAACATATAGAACAGGTTGTACTATTTGTTGTGCTTTAAAAACATCAGACTGTATGGAACATAAAATATTTAATTGCCCTAAATTCACAACAACAGAAGCCAAAGTACAAAATCTCAAGGAGCTGGATGGTTGTTTAAAGTGTGGTTATACTAATCATACATTTAAAAATTGTAGATTCAGATTCTCTTCTAAATGTAAAAACTGTGACTTCTGGCATGCTAGTTATTTATGTGTTAAAAAACAAACTAATTCATCTCAGAAAAAGGAAGATGAAAATAAAAACAAAAACAAAAATAAAAACAAAAACAATAATAAAAGTAAAAATGAAAATACTGTACAAACTGAAACTTCTACAAGTGTAGTTGAGTTAAATGTTATGCCTGTGGAAAATCCTTCTTCAGAGCAAGTTGCAAATAGCTTACATCTAAATACAATGCATGCTACTAGTACTCAAAACATAATATTGCCAACATTTACAGCCACCAGTATAAACAAAAATAACAATAATCATGATTTAAGAGTTCTTTACGATTCTGGGTCGGAATTTAATTTTATTTCTCAGTCAGTAGCAGAGAAAATTAAGTTTAAGGTTATACAATCTGATATCATGTTGAATATAAAAGGTTTTAACAACAACAAATATTATAAAACTTATATTATTGAAATTGATGTAAAAATAAATAATAAAATTTGTAAAATTGTGGCAGCTGTAGTTCCAAACATTAACCCAAAAATAAACATGCCTAGTACTGAAATGTTAACTGCCTTTCAACAAAATAAATTACCACTTGCTGACAAACACTTAGGAAATAAAAATAACAGAGAAATACACATAATACTTGGGGTGAATGGATCTCATATTTTACCACTGAATACTTGTGCTTTTGGTATAAATGATAACATTTCACTTCTGTATTATACATGTTGTGGTATATTGCTGGCTGGTGACTTAAACAAACTGAGTAAAAATCTGCCATATTTAAAGTATGTAAAAAACTTCACGGTACAGGCAGACTTGCTTAGTAAAAATGTCAAAATTGATAATAAATTAGAATGACTTCAAGCAGATTGTTCAATTTCATCTTTTTCACAAAATAATAATAATAATAAAAATAAAAATATAAATTTAAATATTGAAAATAATTTTGATAATAATTTTGAGAATGAAAATACTTTAAAGTCACTTTTAAATTACGATTATTTTGAAAATCCTAAAAACTTTTCTCAGTTAGACATGGAGCTTATTAGATATCTCACACAAAATACAAAAATAAGTGACACAGGTAGATTAATAATGCCTTTACTCTGGAATAAAAAATTATTACAGTTTTTGCCAAATAATTTTCATTTGGCACATTCAGTACTTAAATCAATAAACAAAAAATATAGTAAACAGCCTCTAAAATTAGAAGCATATTACAATGTAATAAAAGAACAGTTATAAAATGGCATAATCCAACCTGTTGAAAATATAAATGTATTAAAAAATAAAAATGATATATCTTTTATAGCTCATAATGCTGTCTTCAGAGAAAATACAGAAACGACAAAATGTCGTATAGTCTATCTATCAAACATTTGTGAAAAGGACAAGTTGAATAATCTGTCTCATAACAATGTCTGCTTGCCAGGCCCAAATATGAATAATAAATTGGATATTGCGCTCATTTTGCTTAGGTTCAATAAATACCTTCTTATATTTGATATTGAAAAAGCATATCATCAAATTAAACTATTACCAGAAGACAGTGAAAAATTGCACTTTCTTTGGTTTAATAATATAAAAGAAAATGACTTTAGAGTAAAAGTATAAATTAATGAGAATTCCTTTTGGTATTAGATGTAGCCCTACCATTTTAATGTTAGCTTTATATATTATATTAATTTTGCATGTTGATACTTGTGATGCATTTGAAGATGAACTAAGGAAGTGTTTGTTTAATCTGTCTTATATGGACAATATAGGTTATTCTTCCAATTCTGAAAGTGACATCCTTCTAGCATATCATAAATCACATGCAATATTTAACAATTACAAATTTAATTTACAACAATTTTACAGTAATTCCCAAGAATTTAAAAAATTAAAGGATGGTGAGTTACACAGTGAAAATGAAAATGACTCTATAGGAGATCATATAACAAAGCTACTAGGAATGATTTGGGATACAAAAAATGATACCATCTATAATAACAATAATATATTAGATCCTACAGCAAATACTTTGCTTAAAATCTTATCTTCCATAAATGGTTTATTTGATCCTTTGAATATGGGGCTTCCTGGTAGAAACAGAGCAAAACTATTTTTACATAGTTTGCAAAATAATAAAAACATATCATGGGACACAAAATTAGATAGTAAAATATTAAAAGAATATAAAAATATATGTTCCCAGTATAACAAAAGTAAAAAACCAGAGCTAAAAAGATTTATAGGTGATTATTCTGCCACCTATAATATTATACAGATGCCAGCAAAGCTATTTATGGTACTGTATTATATTTACAAAATGTAAATGTTAAAAAATTACACTTTTTGTGTGCGCAAAATAAAATTATTTCAAATACAAATAGTAATAGGTCCATCCCTGTGTTAGAACTAATTGCTATCAAATTTGGAGTTGAAGGTATAAATGAGATGGTAAAGAATTTAACAAATACATTTTGTCCTATAAACATAAAGGACATCCATGTTTATACTGACTCAATGGTTGCTTTAAACTGGTTAATAAATAAAGTACAAAAATTTGATAAAATAGAAAAGAAAGGGTCTGTCATAAATAATGTGTTGAATTTTATTGAAACTGCATGTGAAAAGCATCCTGTGACCTTTCACCATTGTAACGGTTCTATGAACCCAAGTGATTTTGTAACTAGATGTATTTCCTATAAAGTTTTAAATAAAACAAATTTTTTAACAGGCCCTATAATAGACAATAACAATGAAAGTTTAAGAGTTACCATACCTAATCCTTTATATAATAGTACAGAAAATTTTAATATATTCAATGTGCAAACTTGTCAGTATGTACCATTATTTAAGTTAGATAGATTTTCTTCTTTTACTAAAATATGTACTGTAGCACATTTTGTAAGAAAATTTATTCATAATTTAAAAATAAAGGTAAATTTGAAAAACCCAAATTTATTTCAAAATTATGGTTCAATTGCAGTTTGTACATATGAAGAAAGTTGTAATAAGACAGTCTCAACTAGAAAGTTTTCCAGACACTTTACTATTTTTGGCAAATCCAACCAAAATATGGAAATTGTATTAGTTACACAACTTAATCTGTTTCTTGATAAAAATAACATTATAAGAGTTAAAAGTAAATTTGCAAATTTGAACTCTAACTTTGAACACAAAAATCCAGTACAGCTTCACAAAAATAATAAATTAACAGAAATTATTATAAAAGAATTACATTTAAAAATGAAACACGCTGGGATATATAAATTACAGTCTATATTAAGAAAGGAGTTTTATATTCCTACAGCTTATTCTGTTGTAAAGGAAAATATTCAGGATTGATTTAAATATAAACTACTGTA